>PVIY010056371.1:0-13344 GCA_004026745.1 Myrmecophaga tridactyla | reverse complement strand
GAGGGAACTGCCTGATAATGTAGAGCTGTGTTCCAGTAGCCATGTTTCTTGATGATGACTGAACAATGATATAGCTTTCACAATGAGACTCTGCGAATGTGGAAACCTTGTGTCTGATGCTCCTTTCAGCTACTATATCAACAAAAGAGTAGAACATATGGAATAAAAATAAATAATAGGGGGAACAAATGAAAAAAATGAATTTAGTTTGAAATGCTAGTGATAAACGAAAGCAAGGGGTAAGGGGTATGGTATGTATAATCTTTTTTCTCTATTATTGTTTTATTTCTTTTTCTGATGTCTTTTTGTTTCTTTCTCTGGATCGATGCAAATGTTCTAAAAAATGATGAATATGCAACTATATGATAATATTAAGAATTACTGATTGTATATGTAGAATGGAATGATATATTAATGTTCTTTTGTTAAGTTTTTTAATTAGTAAAAAGTTTAAAAAAAAAAAAAAAAGCTGGTCATAGCATTTTGTATCTTCTCTTTCTCCAGGCCAAATAGTCCCAATTCTCCTTAAAGGATTCCATTTAAACCCTTTAATGTTTGTCTTCAGATGCTTTTTTAAACCGTGGTCAATCCAACCCTCTGCAGTTCTCAGGGCTGGCAGACATGGTCTGGGTCCTGCCCATCTATGGAGGTGAAGAAGCTTCTGGTGAACCGAGGAGGAACAGGCTGGTTCCGAGGGGGAGGAGGCAGGTCTGCAAAGGCCCCCAAGAGGGAGAGTAAAAGGAGCAGGGTACACAGTTCTGGGTTTTCACACCATCTGAAATCATGGAGCTTTTACATATACTTTAGAAAACAGATTCTGGATAACAAAGAAAATTTAAAACCATTTTCCAAAGGATGCCTAATGTGAAAAATGAAGGAGAAGCAAAAAACAATAAACTACACACCTATGAGAATAGTCAGTATGACAACACAATCCATGCATCCGGCTCATATTTTCTTACTCTAAGCAATGATGGTAGTAATATTTATGGCATAAATTTCCTAACTTTCCCGGATGACCTTGACTGAACTTTCAAACAAATGTACCAGCCCAGGGGAAGCGGAATATATGATCTGGAGATGGAGGAAGATTTTAAGAATTCCAGAAATATTATCATCACACAAACTTGACGTGGAATTCTGAAGAGAAGGTCACTGATTACACAAAAGCCCCAGAACCTTATCCCCTCACATACGTACCCACAGGACAGAGCAAACCCTGTGGGATTCGAGGACTCCCCATCTTTCACTTGAGAAAATGACTCAGATCGTGAGATAAAATTCTTTGCACATTCTCTGCATCCTTCTACGTCCTGAGTCATAGCTCCTTTCTCGGGGACTCAACCACCCTTTCCACTCTCCCTTGCCGCATCCCGTGGGAGCTCAGCAGTCCTCGCAGGGCATTCCCGGGGGCACCTGAGATCTTTTTTTTTCAGCCACTAGTTCTGACTCAGTCTCTCAATGATGATTCCTTAGTTGCTAAAAAGCCATGTTTTAATCTAAATCCCATTTCATAAAGGCAGAATAATCCTTATTCAATACTGTATGTTTGAAACTGTAATCAGATTATCTCCCCAGAGATGTGATTTAATCAAGAGTGATTGTTAAACTGGATTAGGTAGAGGCATGTCTCCACCCATTTGGGTGGGTCTTGATTAGTTTCTAAAGTCCTATAAGAGGAAACATTTTGGAGAATGAAAGATTCAGAGAGCAGAGCAGAATGACATAGCCATCAGAAGCAGAGTCCACCAGCCAGCGACCTTTGGAGATGAAGAAGGAAAATGCTTCCTGGGGAAATTCATGAAACAGGAAGCCTGGAGAGAAAGCTAGCAGATGACGCCGTGCTCACCATGTGCCCTTCCAGCTGAGAGCGCAGCCCTGTGTTCACCATGTGCCTTCTCACTTGAGAGAGAAACCCTGAACTTCATCGGCCTTCTTGAACCAAGCTAGCAAACTAGAACAGTTGCCATTTTCTAGGTCAGTGTCTCTCAACCAGGCCCATCAGCATCCTGGGGTACTTGTTAAAAGTGGAGGTTCCTCCCATTCAGGGTGGCAGAGTGAGATGATTCAGGGTCCGTCACTATAGAAGGTTTGAACAACCAACAAGAACTGGCAGAACGCTTGTCTCAAAGCCCCAGGAAACTGTTCAAGGACTGCAGTAATACGGTATACCAGTTTGAATCTGTTGTGTACCCCAGGAAAGCGATGTCCTTTAATTCTCATTCAGTATTATCGGGTGGAATCTTTTTTATTGTTTCCATGGAGATGTGACCCACCCAACTGTGGGTGGTAACTTTTGATAAGATGGTTTTCCTGGAGCTGTGTCTCTATCCATTCAATGTGGGTTGCTTACTGGAACCCTTTAAGAGGGAATCATTTTGGAAAAAGCTTTAGAGCCAAGAGAGCCAGCAGAACTGGCAGAGGCAACAGAACGGACATGGCCCTAGATAAGCCACTGAAGAAGCCTGGAAAGAAAGCTAGCAGATGTCACCATGTGCCTTTCCACTTCCCGGCTGAGAGAAAAACACTGAACTACATCAGACTTCTTGAACCAAGGTATGTCACATTTCAACAGATTAGAAATGAGAACACACTATGAACGCCGAATCAAAAAAAGGCCTCCTTAAAAGCGGTGGGGTCTGCTGCAGCCCTGACTGATCCATCCCCCACCCCTCACAGCTCAGTGTGGAGCCAGCCCACCCTCCCAGCGTGTCCCTGGTCTCAGTTCCAGAAGGAGCAGAATAACCCTCATGCACATACTGGGAGCTGTTCCAGAACTTGCCCCTGTGTAGAAGGCAGCTAGCTCATGGGCTTTTCCTACAGAAGACTGTGGCAGAGCTGTCAAGTCGTGCTGCCTGGAGCAAGGGATTGCTGAATGGAGAATATACAGTGCAGCACCCAGGACCCTGAGGAAACTGTTTCCTAGGAAAGAAGGAGCATTTGAGGGAATTCCTAGAGCAATACAGATACCCAAAACAAGATACGTGCACAAAAAGGATCAGGAATATCTGTATGCTTCAGCCTGGAGCTATTCTCACACAACACACTGAACAAACAAGACCTGAAGGAGAGTGCTGCAAAGATTGGGAAAGGTGTTTTCTTTTTTCCAATCTTCTGTGTTTGTTTTGTTTTGTTTTTGGTCAGCTCCTGATAATTAACGAAAGTTCTCTCATAACACTAGCTGGATTCAAGCTTAAGGAACAGATGCTGCAGAGTCTAAATTCCAGCAAAACATATCAAAATATCAAAATGCCCAGGTTTCAACAAAAGGTCACAAAACATGCAAAAAACAAAAACAAGAGGAATTGATGGCCCAGGAAAAGGAGAAGATTAAAGCATAAGAAACATCAATGATGAAAATTAGACCTGGGACATTCCAGACATTAAAAAAAAAAAATGATCCTACTTATGTTCAAAGAGCTAAAGGAAAACACAGACAAGAGCTAAAGGAAATCAGAAAAACAACAATAACACAAACAGAATATCAAAATAGAGATGGAAATTATGAAAAGGAACCAAACAGAGCTGAAGACCACAATAACAGATAAAAATTCCCTAGGAGGGGTTCAATAGCAGATTAGAGCTGACAGAAAAAAAGATCAGAGAAATTGAAGACAACTGAAATTGTTCAGTGTGAAGAGCAGGAAGGGAAAAGAAGAAAAATGAACAGAGTCTGAAGAGCCTGTGGGTCACCACTAAGCGTACCGACATATGCAGTGTGGGAGTCCGAGAAGGAGAAAAAGAAAGGCACAGACAGAATATTCAAATAAATAATGGCTGGAAATGTCCAAATTTAACAACAGACTTGAATATACTCACTCAGTTGCTCAATCAATTCCAAACAGGATAAACCCAAATGGACCCACACCATGCCATATCATAATCAAACTGTTGAATACCAAAATTACAGAGAATCCTGAAAGTTGCAAGAGAGACTGATACGTCATATACAAAGAAGCCTCAGTAAGAGTAAATGCCAATTTCTCATCAGAAACTATGGAAGCAAGAGGGAAGTGGGATGACATATTTAAAGTGCTGACAGGAGAAAACTGCCAACCAAGAATTCTATATGTGGCAAAAGTGTCTTTCAAAAACAAGGAAGAGATTAAGACATTCCCATATACACAAAAGCTGAGGAAGTCTATCACCACTAGATCAGCTCTACAAGAAAGGCTAAAGGGAACAGTGCAGGTTAAGAGGAAAGGATAACACAAAGCCCGATGAGAGTAACGACATAGGTAAATATAAATGCCAGTATTATGATATTTTGGATTTGTAACTCTACTTTTTACAGGATTTAATAGGCAAATGCATAAAATGGAATGGTAAATGGTTTTGGAATCATAATGTATGGACATGTAATTTGTGACAAGAACTACATAAAGGTGGTGGGAACATAGCTTGTGTCTACTATTGAAGTCAAGTTGGTAACAAAGCGAAACAGATTGCCATAGATATAGGATGTAAAATTCAAGCTCCCCAGTAACTACAAAGAAAATATGGGCGTATACAGAAGCTCACAGAGAAAGAAATTAGAGTACAGGTTTTCAGGGGGTGGGGGCTGGTGGAATGGAGGGTTAATGCATAAGGGGTGTGGGGTTTCCATTCGGGGAGATAGTGGTGAGGGACCACAATATTGTGTGATTAATCCCAGTGGATGGTGTGAGGGAGTAGGTGAGATGGGAAAGTTTATGTTGTATACATGCTCCCGCAATTTTTTTAAAAAGAGCAACTAAAAAGTCAATGACAATTAAATGCAATTTACATCATCCTGGATGGTCTGAAGGGCCCATCTCTGATACTAAGGAATAGGACCACACCTCACCAACTGTTCCCCAGAGAACTAGAACACAGCCTAAAAGTCAGGGGACATTTGTTGAGCACCTGAACCAACGGCAGCCAGACTGCCTGTCTCTCTACTACTTTTTAAATTCTATATATCATTTATCTCTGCTCTAATCTTTGTTATTTCCTTCCTTCTGCTCACTTTGGGGTTAGTTTGCTCTTCTTTTTCCAATTCTTACAGTTTTGAGGTTAGGGCTCTGATTTGAAGTCTTTCTTCCTTTTTAACATAAACATTTAGAGCTATAAATTTCCCTCATAGCACTGCTTTTGCTGCATCCCATAAGTTTTGGTAGGTTGTATTTTAATATTCATTCACCTCTAAATATTTCATAATTTCCTTTGTGATTCCCTCATTCGGGTTTTTTTTAACCCATTCGTTTTTAAGAGTGCGTTGTGTAATTTCCAGATGTTAGTGAATTTTCCATCTCTCCCTCTGTTATTGATTTCTAGCTTCATTTCATTGTAGCGGGAGAAAAAACATTGTATGACTTCAATGTTTTTTAATTTATTGAGATTTCTCTTGCGACTTTAATATAAGGTCTATCCTGGAGAATGAGCCATGTGAACTAGAGAAGACTGTGTATTCTGTTGTTGGGTGAAGTGTTCTACATGTGTGTTAGGTCTAGTTGGTTTAGAGTATCGTTCAAGTTTTATATCTTCTGACTGACCTTCTGTCTAGATGTTCTACCCATTATTGAGAGTGGTTTATTGAAGTCTCCAATATTAATATAGAATTATCTACTTCTCCTTCCTATCTGTCAACAGTTGCTTCATATATTTTGGGGCTCTGCTGTTAGGTGCATAAATATTTATAATTGTCAAATCTTTTTTACTTAATTCTCCCCTTTATCAGTATATAATTGCCTTCTTTGTTCCTAGTAACAGTTTTTAACTTAAAGTCTATTTTATCTGATATTAGTATAGTTACGCTAACTTTCTTTTGCTTACTACTTACATGGTATATATTTTTGCATCCTTTCACTTTGAACATACTTATTTCTTTGAATTTAAGGTAAGTATCTTATAAACAGCATATGGTGGGTTCATGATTTTTTATCCATTCTGCCAAATCTCTGCTTTTTGACAGAAGAGTTTACTCCATTTACATTTAAAGTAACTACTGGGAATACAGGACAGCCATTTTGCAATTTTGTCTGTGTAGGTCTTCTACCCTTTTTGACCCTCAGTTCTTCTGTTAATGCCTACTTTCATATTTATTTGTGGGTTTTTTTTTTTTTTGATAGTGTACCATTTTGAGTCTCTTCTCATTTCTTTCTGAATAATTTTTCATGTATGTCTTGGTACTTACTTTGGAGTTGAAATTTAACATCCTTAATCTATAACAATATTTTAGTTGATATTAACTTATCTTCAATAGTAGAGACGCACACTGTTTCTACACCCCTCCTTCCTCGCACCTTCTAAAATACTTGTTACAATTATAACTCTGTACACATGCATGTCCAAAACCATAAATTTATCATTACTTTCTATGCATTTGCATTTTAGCACCTGTTACAAGTGGAAGTAGAGTTACATACTCAAAAATACAGTGCAGTAATACTGAAACTTATAATTACCCATATGGTTATCTTATGCTGCTTTGATCCACTGTCTAGTGTCCTTTCCTTTCAGTCTGAAGAACTCCCCTTTGCACTGCTGTAGGGCAGGTCTAGTAATGACAAACTGCCTCAGCTTCTGTTTACCTGGGAATGCCTTAATCTCTCCTTCATTTTGAAAAACAGCCTCACTCCATATAAAATTATTTTTTGGCAATCATTCTTTTAGCACTTTAAATATTTCATCCCTCTGCCTTCTTGCCTCCACAGTTTCACAGATGAGAAATTGGCACTTAATTGTATAACACAATGCTTTTCTCTTGCAATTTTCAAGTTTCTCATTGTCCTTGGCATCTGGACATGGTTCTCTTGAAGTTCATCCTGTATGGGGTTTGCTGTGATTCTTCATGTCTTTCATTAAATCTGTGACATATTCTGCAATTATATCTTTGAATATTCCTTCTGCCCATTTCTCTCTTCCTAAGCCTCCCACACGGTGTACACTTGACTGTGTCCCAGAAGTCTCTTAGGCTCAGTTCACTCTTTTTCATTCTCTTTTCTTTCTGTACATCAGCCTGACTCATTTCAATTGTCTTGTCATCACGTTCACTGATTCCTTCTTCTGTCACTCCATCTGCTGATGAAACCCTCTAGGGAATTTTTCATTTCCGTTACTGTGTTCTTCAACTCCAGTATTTCTGTTTGGTTCCTATGGAGAACCTCAAAGAGATTCCCATATTGTTCATTCATTGTTTTCTTCATATACCAGTGATAAGACAAAGATTCTCTTGAATGCCAGGAGCTAATCAAAAACAAATAAACCAAAGCAAAAAGTACCTTTCATCATCTTCGCAAACTGGCTCTGCCTTGGCCAGTGTCTCCTTCAGCGGTTAGCCCTTCGATCAAGAAGACCAGCTCAAGGCAAATGCAAAGTGCAGCGTGGTCTGCTCTGCCTTGTCTGAGCCTGCTGGGAACTGCAGACACCGCTCCTTTCCCCGGCTTGTGCTTACTAGAGGCCTCAGAGGTTATCCTGTCTACAGTTTACAGGCATGTTGGTGAACACCCCCTCTCTTCCCTTGAATTAGACTCTCACTCCATCCTGGGTGCTGGACATCCTTTGCCCCACGACATTTCAACTGAATTTTTTGCCTGTCTCAGCTGCCTGCAAGCCACTTCCTTATCCTCAGGACAACTTTGGGAGAGTGAGCTCCGGATAGAGCCCCATTCCCTAGCTCAGTCTCTGAGACGTCCACGGGATAGACTGGCACTGACCTACACGCACCCGAATGTGCACAGAGGGACCTCCCTGCTCCCTCTGGAACAGCACTAGGGACCTTCAGTGGGAGTGCAAGCTGGCTCCACCCTGCACTGTGGAGGAGGCAAGGAGGGGACAGCAAGGGGGTCAGGAGCTTTCTCTATGGCTTTCACAGCTGTGTTTTCTTGATTCTGCATTTGCCCCGATAATGCAGTCCTTTAATGGTTTTCTGTAGTTTTGAGGAAGGCCACTGTCTTTAAGATTTCTCTCTGCCTTTGCTCAAGGGAAATTGGAGCAATTGCCATCCTCAGAGCCAGCCGCAGTGATCTGAAGCAGCTGATCAAACGCAGAGATCTGCATCAGACCACACCCCAGAGTTTGGGGGGTCCAGGCCTTTATCCCAACTGGCACCAGCAAGCAGCACGAGGAGCCTGCACTCCAGTCCCTAAGCTGCCTGCAACAGGAGGGAAAGGAAGGCTAGCAGCTGCGGCGGGTGGCAGGGGGTGACTTGTAGGTATTTACTGCAACTTACCAGCCTCTTCCTCCCACTCCTCCCTGGATGCCACAGTGTTCCACCAGACTCCAGAGCTTCAAAAGAGTTGATTCAAATAGTTTCTGCCAGTTCAATGGTTGTTTTGGAGGAGGAAATGATTCCTGGAGTTTCCTACTCCGCCATCTTTCTACAATCCTTCATCAAGCCCGTTTTAAATGCAAATAGAAGAGCACTTAACTCATATGCAGAACCCCCTAAAATGACACAATCTGTATTCCACAGATCATGTATGTATAAGGGTTTCATTCTTACCAGAATAGCAGAAATGCTGTACTAATCCAACTCAACTAATTTTATTTCACTTCTTGATATGCACACATCCTGCCAACTCTTGCACCTTCAGCTTACTGATGAATGAGGAAGGACCCAACAAAAAAGGTTTGCCCCTTCTTTCCCCTTTCTTCTATGTCACCATTTTTAAAGAGTACAGGATTGGCTAATACAGACAAGCAACGTGAGTAAGAAAGGACATGGCCGAGTTCCTTGGATGTTCTTCTTTCTTAGAACATAACTACCTTTCTGCTTTTGAAGCAAGTTCTAGTTTAAATAGAACGCGTGGCCCTCAAGGGCTGCCAGCACCTCTGCTCACTCAGCTGGAGATGCAGCCTGCTTTCTTTGTACTCTGTGCCTCCTGCTGAACTCTGACACATTGTGAGTCCACAAGAATTCTGTGCTTTGGAACACTGTAAACATTATATGCGAATAGAGAAGCAAGGAATGTCAGAAGTGCACACTGTGGGTTTTCTCTGCTCACACATATGCTCTGTGTCCCAGTGGGCTTCAAATACAAAACAGAAGTTCAAACATAAAATTATCAAGAATTTCAAGAGTGCACAGGTCAACACCCTACTTAGAACAGCATTCAAGCTTTCACTATTAAATATGTTGCAGGTTTTTTGTAGATACTCCTTATCAGGATGCAGAATTTAGAGGTTTTATTTTTGTCAATCTTCTTTTTTGCATTTACTGAGATGATCATATGGATTTTCCTTCTCATTCTCTTAATGTGGTGAATTACCCTGATTGATTTCCAAATGTTAAAACAACCTTGCTCTAGGGGTGGTGTTGCCATATGATCCTGCAAGCCTTGTTGCTCGGCATATACCTGGAGGAGCTGAGTGTGGGGACAACAACACTAGGTTGCACCCTAGTGTTTATGGCTTGTTCATGATGAATAGAGGTGGCCCAAGGGTACAAGGACTAAGGAATGGAAGAGGGAACTGTGGTGTATACATAACAACAGACTACTGAGCGGCCTTGAGAAGGAATGACACTGTGAGGCGTGCAACTAGATGAATGAACCTTAAGGACTGTATGTTGAATAAAATATCAGAAACAAAAAGACAGATATTACCATGCCTCACGCATATGGACTAAGTATAATATAAAAACCCTGTGAACTGAAGTCGAGAGCATGGGTTATCAGGTTGGGGCCTATTGTAAAGGATCTTAGAATGTAAGCTCTTATAGCAGTCATATATATTCAAAGAGCTGTAACTGTTATTTCTAAATTCTGCTTGTATATAGCCTGGTCATTCCCAGAAAGTTTGGATACTTATGTGACACCCAAAACTCCGAGTAAAGCTCTGAACCTATGAAAGTCAGCAGTATCCCCTACATGAACTGTTGAAAAAGTTGAAAAAGTGATCAGACTTCATCTAGATATATGAATGCAGCTAATCTGGATAGGACTGGGGTAAATCAGAATACAGGATAAAGGATGATATCGTCATCCTTCAACTTCTGTGTAAGACCAAAGAGAGAGATGTTTATTTGGTGCAAAATTTATATTTTGGGTAGTGCATTACCTAATTTAACTTGTATGGTTAGTTTATTGAATACCATAGGTACATGGAATCTTGGAACAGGATATGAGATCTTGTTGATTTGTCCAGGTTAGAATGACGCCCTGATAAATCCCAGAGTAATTTGAGGAGTGAATAAAGAAGTATTTGCACGGTCCCCTTGGAGCACTGGGGAGAAAGAAGGAAATATTCAACTTCCCCATTTGGAGAATTTTTTATATTCTCGCAAGCAGTGGAGACAACCAAATCAATAGGCTGCCCCTATGAAACTTATTCTTGCAAAGGATAGGCTAAGCCTACTTAAAATTATGACTAAGAGTCACTCCCAGAGAACCTCTTTTGTTGCTCAGATGTGGCCTCTCTCTCTAGGCCAACTTGGCAGGTGAACTCACTGCTCTCCCCACTATGTGGGACATGACTTCCAGGGGTGTAAATCTCCCTGGCAACATGGGACAGAAATTCCAGAATTCACTGGGACCTGGCATCAAGGGATTGAGAAAGCCTTCTTGACCAAAAGGGGGAAGAGAGAAATGAGACAAAATTAAGTTTCAGTGGTTGAGAGGTTATCCAGGAGGTTATTCTTATGTATTATATAGATATCCCTTTTTAGTTTATGGTATATTGGAGTGGCTAGAGGGAAGTACCTGAAACTGTTGAGCTGTGTTCCAGTAGCCTTGATTCTCGATGACGATTGTATAAAGATATAACTTTTACAATGTGTGACTGTGAAAACCTTGGTTCTGATGCTCCTTTTATCTAGGGTATCAACAGATGAGTTAAAAATATGGATAAATAAATAACAGGGAGGATAAGGGGTAAAATTAATTGGGTAGATTGAAATACTAGTGGTCAATGAGAGGGAGGGGTATGGGGTATGGGATGTATGAGTTTTTTATTTTTATTTCTTTTTCTGGAGTGATACAAAAGTTCTAAAAATGATTATGGTGATGAATACACAACTAAGTGATGATACTGTGAACCACTGATTGTATACCATGTATGGAATGTATGTGTGTGAAGATTTGTAAAAAATATATATATATTTTAAGAGAAACCTTGTATTCCTTAGGGGGTGGGAACACTTGGTCATTATGTCTTATTCAATTTTTATGCTGGTGGATTTGATCTGGTAACATTTTGTTAAGCATCTTTGCATACATGCTCACATTGGATGTCAGCCCATGGCTTTCTTTTCTTATAATTTTTTTCTGGTTTTGATATCAAGGCAATGCTGGCCTCATAAATTCAGTAGAAAGTGTTCCCTTCACTTCTGTTTTCTGACAGAGTTTGTGTAAAATTGGGGTTATTTCGTTCTTAAGCATTGGGTGGAATTCAGCATGATGCCATTTGGGCCTGGAGTATTTTAAGGTGGAAATTGTTAATTAAAAACTCAATTTCTTTAATGGATATTGGACTATTCAATTTTGGTAGTTTATGCCCTCTCAAGCAATTTTCCCAGGTTGGCTAAGTTGTCAAATTTGTCAGAATATAGTTGTTTATAACACTGACTTATAATCCTGTTAATGTCTGTAAGATCGATAGGAACATCCCCTCTTTTGTTCTTGATAATTTGTAATTATCATTCTTCTGTTCAGTCTAGCTACAGGCTTATAGTTCATTGATGTTTTCAAAGGACCAGACTTGGATTCATTGATTTTTCTCTATTGTTTGTCCAGCAATTTTGTTCTTACTGTTATTGCTTCCTACTTCTTAATTTGGTTTTAATTTAACTTGGATTTAATTTTTTCTTCTTTTCCTACTCAGTCATTGATTTTAGACCTTTCTTTTTTTCTAATGTAAGCACTTAATGTTAAAAATTTCCCTCTAAGAGCTGCTTTACTCCCAGAGTTGACATATCGTGAGTTTTCATCAAATTTGGTAATTTTCCCACCATTATCTCTTCAAGTATTTTTTTTTTTGTCCTCAGTCCCTCCGTTCTTCTGGAACCCTAATTCCACATGTTAGACTGTGTAGTCTAATATTAATATTACTATCCCACCCGTGCTGTATTCATTAGCCTTTTTCAGTCTTCTACCTGTTTGATGTTAGATAGCTTTATTGTTATGGCATCAATTCACTGATCGTTTCTTCTCTATCAGCTACTGTTAATCCCATTTAGTATATATTTTATTTCTGTTTTTGAGATTGACAGTCTGAGTCCTCATTCCTAAGAAGTTCCATTTGGGTCTTTTTATATTTTCCATTTCTTTCTTCGACATACTCATGTTTCCTTTACATCCTTGACCATATGGAACATATTTATAATATCTTTCCTTTTTTCTTTTTTTTTTTTTACTAATCCTACCATCTTTGTTTATTTCTAGGCATCTTTCTATTGATGACTTTTTCTGGGTAATGGGTCAAATATTCATTCTTTGTATGTCTAGAAAGTTTTTATTGGGTGCCTGACATTGTGAATTTATATTATCCAATGTTGAATTTTGTTGTAGACTTTTGTTTTTTTCTGATAGGCAGCTAAATTATTTGTGGATTAATTTTATTATTTCAAGGTTTATTTTTAAGCTACTTTAGAACAATTCTAACCTACCTTTTTTTTTTTTTTTTTGGTCTAGTATCTCCCAACTGCTAACGCACAACCCCTCTGGAGTGCCTACAGAATGCTCATTCAGCCAACGGAGTCTCCCCTCTGAAGGGGACTCAGATGAACATCTGCCCTGTGATGGCTCTGGGTTCCCTCAGAAGTTACTCTTATGTAGTCTTATAGGGTTTCACCCTACGCATGAGCAGATTGATGATATTCAGCTAAAGACTCAAGGTGGCCCTTATGCAGATTTCTGAAATTCTCAATGTAGCTTCCTCATTTGGGAAATTCTGTCCCATAAATTCTAGAAACCTTGACCACCCTAAACTCTGACCTATGTCCCCTCAATTCAATGTATCACTGGTATTTGTTTGGGTTCTCATTCCCTGTGGTGGAATCATCTCCAGGCAGAACGCCTACGCGGGTATACGGCTCACTTTGTTTTCTTTTTCTCAGGAGTCACAGACTTCCACTACCCGTCATCCAATGAAGGTTTTCTCTATATTTTGTGCAACTTCTAGTCATTTAAGGTGAGAGAGTTATTCCAAACTGTCTGACTACCTCTTGACTAGAGGTGGACGTCCCTCTCTTTCTCTTTTTTCTTTCTATAAGACATCAGGGTAGTTCAGAGAAGGGAGAACCTACCAACACTCCCTCTTTCAACTTTATCCCTCTTGCCTACCATACTGGCCTCCCCAACTTTCCTTACCTATCAGTCCTGGACCCTCATCCAGCCAGCCACATCAGTCATCTTCTCTCTACCTGGGACTCCCTATGGGATGGGC
>PVIY010056370.1:0-13338 GCA_004026745.1 Myrmecophaga tridactyla | reverse complement strand
TCAATGGAGTTTTAGGTCAGGTCTATCTCACAGTGGGCCCAGTGGGGCCCCGGACCCATTCTGTAGTTATTTCCCCAGAATGCATAATTGGAATAGACATACTGAGCAACTGGCCAAACCTCACATTGGCTCTCTAACTCATGCAGTGAGGGTTATTATGGTGGGAAAAGCTAAGTGGAAGCCACTAGAATAGCCCCTACCTAGCAAAATAGTACAGCAGAAGCAATACCGGATTCCTGGAGCAACTGCAGAGATTACAGTCACTCTTAAGGACTTGAAAGATGCAGGGTTGGTGATTCCCACGACATCCCCATTCAACTCTCCTATTTGGCATGTGCAGAAAACAGATGGGTCTTGGAGGATTACAGGGGATTATTGTAAGCTCAACCAGGTGGTAACTCCAATTGCAGCTGCTATTCCAGATGTGGTATCATTGCTTGAGCAAATCAGTGCATGTTGGTACTTGGTTTGCAGCTATTGATCTGGCAAATGCTTTTTTCTCAATAGTTGTTAGTAAGGACCACCAGAAACAGTTTGATTTTGGCTTGCAAGATCAGCAATATACATTTACTGTTCTACTTCAGGGGTATACCAACTCTCCAGCCCTATGTCATAAACTTGTTCGCAGGGAACTTGATCATTTCTCCCTCCCACAAAACATCACATTGGTCCATTATATTGATGATATCATGTTGATTGGACCTAGTGAACAAGAGGCAGCAACTACTCTAGATTTACTGGTGAGGCATTTGTGTGTCAGAGGATGGGAGAAAAATCCAACAAAAATACAGGGGCCTTCCACCTCAGTGAAATTTCCAAGTGTCCAGTGGTGTGGGGCATGTTGAGATATCCCTTCTAAGGTCAAGGGTAAGCTGCTGCATCTGGCCCCTCCTACAACCAAAATAGAGGCACTAGTTGGTCCCTTTGGATATTGGCAACAACATATTCCCCATTTGGGTTGCTACTCCAGCCCATTTATCAAGAGACCAGAAAAGGGGGTAATTTTGAGTGGGGACCTGAACAAGAGGAGGCTCTGCGACAGGGCCAGTCTCCTGTGCAAGATGCTTTGCCACTTGGACCACATGATCCAGCAGATCCAGTGGTGCTGGAAGTGTTAGTGGCAAATAGAGATGCTGTTTGGAGCCTTTGGCAGGTCCCTAAAGGAGAATCACAACGCAGACCCTTAGGATTTTGGAGCAAAGCCTTACTATCTGCTGCAGATAACTACTCTCCTTTTGAGAAACAGCTTTTGTCCTGTTACTGCGCCTTAGGAGAGACTGAACGCTTCACCATGGGCCATCAAGTTACCATGAGACCTGAGTTGCCTATCATGAGCTGGGTGTTGTCTGACCCACCAAGTCATAAAGTTGGGCTTGTGCAGCTGCACTCTATTGTAAAATGGAAATGGTATATATGAGATAGGGCCAGAGCAGGTCCTGAAGGCACAAGTAAGTAACATGAAGAAGTGGCCCAAATGCCCATGGTCTCCACTCCTGCCACATTAAGTTCTCTTTCCCAGACCAGAGCTATGGCCTCTTGGGGAGTTCCTTACAGTGAATTGACTGAGGAAGAGAAAACTCAGGCCTGGTTTACAGATGGTTCAGGACGATACGCAGGTACCACCCAAAAGTGGACAGCTGCAGCACTACAACCCCTTTCTGGGGTAAACTTGAAGGGCAGTGGTGAGAGGAAATCCTCCCAGTGGGCAGAACTTTGAGCAGTGCACCTGGTTGTTCATTTTGCTTGGAGGGAGAACTGGCCAGAGGTGGGTTTGTATACTGACTCATGGGCTGTTGCTAATGGTTTGGCTGGATGATCAGGGACTTGGAGAGACCATAATTGGAAAACTGGTTACAAAGAGGTCCGCAGAAGATGTATGTGGATAGACCTTTCTGAGTGGGCTAAAAACATGAAGATAATTGTGTCCCATGTGAATGCGCACCAGAGGGTGACTCAGCAAGGGAAGGTTTTAATAATCAAGTGGATAAGATGACCCATTCTGTGGATACCAATCAACCTCTTTCCCCAGCAACTCTTGTCATTGCCCAATGGGCTCATGAACAAAGTGGTCATGGAGGTAGGGATGGAAGTTATGCATGGGCTCAGCAACATGGACTTCCACTCACCAAGGCTGACCTGGCTACAGTCACTGCTGAGTGCTCAATCTGCCAGCAACAGAGACCCACACTCAGCCCCCGATATGGCACCACTCCCTGAGGTGACCAGTCAGCTACATGGTGACAGGTTGATTACATTGGACCACTCCCTTCATGGAAGGGGCAGTGATTTGTCCTAACTGGAATAGCGCACGTACTCTGTTTTCCCTGCATGCAAGGGTTTGCTTTCCCTGCATGCAATGCTTCTGCCGAAACTACCATCCCTCAGCTTACAGAATGCCTTATCTATCAATATGGTATTCCACACAGCATTGCTTCTGATCATGGAACACACTTCACAGCAAATGAAGTATGAGACTAGGCACATGTTCATGGAATTCTCTGGTCTTAGCATGGTTCCCATCATCCAGAAGCAGCTGGATTGGTAGAACAGTGGAATGGCCTTTTGAAAACTCAATTACAGTGCCAACTAGGTGGCAGTACCTTGAAGGGCTGGGGTAATGTTCTCCAGGAAGCTGCATATGCTCTGAATCAGCATCCACTGTATGATGCTGTTTCTCCCATAGCGAGGATCCAACAATCCAGGAACCAAGGGGTGGAAATGGGAGTGGTACCACTCACTATTACTCCTAGTGATCCACTAAGGAAATTTTTGCTTCCTGTCCCTGTGACCCTGAGCTCTGCTGCTCTACAGGTTTTATTTCCAAAAGGGGGAGTGTTTCCACCAGAAGAAACAACAATGATTCCACTGAAATAGAATCTAAGATTGCCACCTGGCCACTTTGGGCTACTCATGCCCCTGGATCAACAATCCAAGAAAGGGGGTACATTATAGGCTGGGGTGATTGACCCTGACTATCAGGGAAAAATAGGACTGCAACTGAACAATGGAGGTAAAGAAGAGTTTTCCTGGAATATAGGTGATCCCCTAGGGTGTCTTTTAGTTCTTCCATGTCCTGTGATTAAAATCAATGGAAAACTGCAACAACCCAATCCAGGCAGGGCTATCAATGACTGTGAAACTACAGGAATGAACGTTTGGGCCACCCCACTAGGCAAAGAACCTTGGCCTGTTGAAGTGCTTGCTGAGGGTAAAAGGAACATGGAATGGATAATGGAAAGAAGGTAGTGACAAATATGAATTATGACCAAGTGATCAGTTACAGAAATGAGGACTATAATGCTGTTTTGTTCATGTTGTACTATTTAAGTTGTAAGATATCAAGTTTGAGAATGAATATTACCCAAGGACTTGCACCCTATTCTAGAGAGATTTAATGTGTTTCCGGTTCTATGCAGAACAGTTGAGTATCACTAGGTGAGAAAAAAAATGTCTTTTATTGTTTTCTATTTAGAAATGAGGTATGGTGATGAGTATAGCTGCCAAGTTGACAAAGGGTGAACTGTCATGGTCATGTTCATGTGTCAACGTGGCCAAGTGGTGGTACCTGTTTGGTTGGACTAGCCTGTCTTTTGCTATAAGGACATTTCATAGAATTAAATCATGATCATTTCCGTTACATCCACAACTGATTCCATTTGTATTCAGCCAAAGGAGTGTCTTCTTTAGTGAGTGATGCTTAATCTAATCACTGGAAGCTTTTTCAAGAGGATTCAGAAGAGACAGGCTCTCTTCCTGCTTTGGGTGGTGAGCCTCTCCCTGTGGAGTTCATCCAGACCCTCCATTGGAATCATCAGCTTCACAGTCTGCCCTACAAATTCTGGACTCTACTTTCCCACAGTCATGTGAGACACTTTTATAAATTTTATATTTAAGAATATTTCCTGTTGATTCTGTTTCTCTAGAGAATCCTAACTAATACATTCCCCAATTCTCATGAAAAACATAACATTACAGAACCAAGAAGCACACAAATGCCAAATAGAATAGATCAAAATAGACCTACTCCAAGACACTTAATAATCAGATTGACTAATGTCAAAGACAGAGAGAGAATTCAGAAAGCAGCAAGAGAAAAATAACCCATCACATACAAGGGAAGCTTGACAAGACTAAGTGGAAGAGGGAAAGCAGAGTCTACACCTTTCCAGACAAGGGTAGCAATTGCAAAACTGCAAGAGACAATCTTTCTAGACAAGGCAGTTGAGAAGGAAGGAGTCGCTGGAGTGTGGGGGTGGGCCCATCATGCAGTCTGCACCTCAGGAACATTATTGCACATGGAATGGCTCCTTTTGGAAGACTATTGTCCAGAAGAAATGATGTTTCATTTTTACAAGCCAAAGATGTACTGAAGTATAGAGGGCTGCTGCATTCGCATTTGCAGGGCTAAATACTCCAGTTCTTGATTCACTGACAGGAAACACTATAAAGAGAATTTCCAGAGCTGTTTGGGGCTGCATGAGACTCACTCAGGAGATAGCTGCAATGCCTGTGTCTTGTTTGTGAAAAAGATGGAAGAAGCTGCCAGGAAGATCAACAAAATTAAGTGGATTCATGGGGTTGAAGCATGGGCAGGAGTCGGTCTAAAGATGACATTGAAACTGAAGAAACTTGCATTCCAGCAGAAAACTTTGTCTGGAAATGAGATAAAAAAGGAAGCAGATCAGTAAACCAAAGAAAGGATTTAAGTGTCACAGTTCTGATGCTCCCAGTATCACCTCAATTGCCACCTCAGCCAATCCCCTTGTTACAGTAACTAGTCAGATGATGACTCAGATATTGAGATGGCTTCTGGCTCTAATAGAAGAGCATACTGGGTCCCATATACTGGAAAAGACAGAAAATAGGTTGTGGGATTGTCTGTAAAGGCCATCTGGGGTAAGTCCTCTTTGACACACACCTATTCAAGCCTTGCTACAACAATAAGAAAACAGCTACTCAGAAGCTGGAGGGGCAGGGGCTAGAGGCTCTACCCATGCCCACTCAGGAGTGTGACTGAGATTTATGCAGAAGGAAAGCAAAAAAATTTTTGGAAAGACAACAATGCAACAAAGTGACCACCTTTCAGTAGTGTAACACTTTGTGCTTGGGGGCTAAACGTGGAGCAGGATGCAGGGCATGGGGAGGGACACAGCAGTGCAGTAATGGATTGCAGTACAGGGATATGCATGGGTCATGGTTGCTAGGCTGATGCTTGTAAATATGGGATCTGGGTCCTCAAGTTTGTGAAGTTATGGTGCAGGAGCTGTGGGGATGAGGTCCAGCTCAGGCAGGTCTTGGGGCATAGGAGCAGGGGGTGGCATGGGGGACACAGAGGTACAGCATGGCAGGAGGTTGATGGGGGGACTGTGAAGATGTGTTTATCCTGGTACCTGTGTGTCATGGTCAGGTTCATGTGTCAACTTGGCCAAGTGGTGGCACCTGTTTGTCTGGTTAGGCAGGTGCTGGCCTGTCTGTTGCAATGAGGACATTTTATAGAATTAGATCATGATCACGTCAGCTGCATCCACAGCTGATTCCATTTGTAATCAGCCAAAGTGGAGTGTCTTCTGCAATGAGTGATGCTTAACCTAATCACGCGAAGCCTTTTAAGGAGGATTCAAAAGAGACAGGCTCTATTCCTGTTTTGGATGGCAAGCGTCTCCTGTGGACTTCGTCCAGACCCTCCATCGGATTTTAGACTTCACAGCCTGCCCTGAGGATTTTGGACTCTGCATTCTCGCGGTCAAGTGAGACACTTTCATAAATTTTATATTTGCAAGCATTCTCTGTTGATTCTGTTTCTCTAGAGAACCCTAACTAATGCACTGTGCAAGGTGTGGGTGGCTGCATCAAGCATGTGGGTTGTGGATGTCACATGTGAGGTTCAGGGGACAAAAGTTTGGGCACAGAGAGTGCAGGGTATGGTTGTGTCCATGAGCAAGGGTGGGGGACCAGGGGGCCAGGATGCAGATACAAGAGTGTGTAGGTGCAGGGCACAGGTCATGGGGGTTGGAGGACGTGTGTCTTCAACTCTAGCAGTTCTGTTTGGTTCACTTTTAAATTTCTAATCACTTTAGTAAGATTCTGATATTGCTCATTCATTGTTTCCCTAATATCCTTTATTTCTTTCTCCATACTTTCCTTCCTCTCCATGATCACTGCCAACATTTTTTCATAAACTCTTTGGAATGTATATGTGTTATGTTCTTCACTGATTGTGTTTTCCAGATTTTTATCTTCTTCCTGGATATGAGCCATCATTTAATGATTCTTTTTGTTTTGGTTTGTACTCTTTTGCCGCACACTGTATATCACCTAATTAAACATTTTAACTCTTTCAGGATGATTCTCTTGATTTTGTAACCAACTGGTGATAAGACAAAGATTTTCTTGTGCCTTCAGCCCTCCTATCAGGGATATATCTACATGGCATTGGCAGGATACAGGAGATTCCATCTCTTCTGGACTTATATCATTTTTTTTACTTCTGCATGTTAGTTGTTTCAAGTTCCACTAAGCACTACTTCCTAGTAGAAAGACCACCCTCTCCTAAATGTTTGAAGACAGCAAGCTTTGCCCCAGATTGTCACTATAGTTTCTCACATTCTTTTCATTGCCTTGATCTCCTTTTGCCTACAAGGAAGAGGGTCATGCAGGAAAGGACTTTCAAATTCCTTAATTCCCAGAAGAAATATGGCCAAATACCCATGAAGAGGGCACAAATTGGTTACAAGTGAAGCTGATCAGAAAGGGGGCCAGGAGCTTCACACATGGCTCCATAAGACAAGCTTTCTTGGCCTGTCTAGCAAACACACACCTTCAACTATGATCCTCCATATCCCTGAGGAAGCAAACTGTCTTTGAATCCTTCCACTGTGGCTTCTCCTGAGGAGGTTGAAACAATGACTAACCTCAGGGCCTGGCCTCCAAGGGTGGGGGCTCAGCAGGTAGAGTTCTCACCTGCCATGTCAGAGACCCTGGTTGAATTCCAGGTGGCATGTCCATGCAGAAAAAAAATAAATAGATGAACCATGATTAGTGATTTTTGTGGCCCCTCCAAGTCTTACTGAAGTGGATTTATGTTCCTTTCTGTCACAAGGGATCTACCCAGGGACTGTACCCCACTGCAGCATGCCATCAGAGTGGCAGATGAGTGCCAACAACCACCAGGCAAAGAAAGCAATTTACTCTCATTTGCCATCTGTCATCAGTCTCTCTCTTCCACTCCTTCCTGGATGCTGTGCAGGGGCTCCTGCCACTGGAGCTTCAATATAGCTGTTTCAGACACTTCCTGCCTGTTTAGTAGTTGTTCTGGTAGAAGGATCTTCCTATTCTACCATCTTCTGACAGTCCCCCAGTAACTGGATATTTTATCTCATGCTATATCCATGCAATGTAACACTACTAAGCAAAAAAAATACACACACTTCTAACACACGCAAAAACATAGGTAAATGACACCAGCATTGCTTTGGATTTTAAAAGAGCTGAACTAAAGGGGTATATATAGCATGAATCCACTTACAAGAAATGCCAAAAGAGGTTTTAGAAATAAATCAGTAATTTAAGGGCAGAGAGCAAAGGAGGGCACAAAATTAGCTACAAAGGATACAAAATGCACAGCGGGATGATAGAGCTGTTCTCTGTTTTGATTGAAGTACCAGTTACATGGGTGTGAATAATCATCCCAATTATTATTTTGGGTTTTACTACTGAATATACTATGACACAATTGATTTAGAGCCCTTACTAAAAAGGGAAGAGGGTAAATAATATCCACACCTTGATCAAAGCATAAATGTTCTGCAACCAGGTATGCACTTTGAATAAAAATCCAGCCACGACAGGGCAGCGCAACAGTGGCTCCATGGCAGAGTTCTCACCTGACATGCTGGAGACCCAGGTTCAATTCCCAGTGCCTGCCCATGCAAAAAAACAATCCGGTCATGATACATGCTGTAAATTTGATCTATAGAGTTTCAAAATTCAAAAATAAAAAAATAAAATAAAACTTCAGTGTGAAAAGAGCACTGAATGGAAACTGAAGCAATTACTTGAATTGATTATATGTAGGAAGAATAATAAAATGCATGAAAGAAATTAAAACACACGTGGAATATGCTTCAATGTTGTGTGTACTTTTAATAATATGCATAATTGGCAGAATACAAAGTTAAGAAAGAATAGACTTAACTGAATTGGCTCAAATGTTACTGGATTCTTCTACACAGGAGTACCTGAAAATATAATGGTGATGCTTTCAAGGTAAATATTGCGGGAAGTGAGACTAGAGAAATTGGCTGCAGTGCTGGGCTGCACTTGCCCTTGGAAGTTGAGGTTCAAATTGCCTAACTCTATCCACATCATCTAATTTTCACAAAAAACATTGGTCATGAACCATAGAGCCAAGTTTAATTGCCCCTGAGAGATTTTCCTTAGAGTCTGCCTCTCCAGGACAAACACCTGACCCAGGTCTCAGGAAAACAGAGGTTGACTTGAAGACCAGTTAAATCCCAGCCCAGAAACACAGGGAAGAGAGCTAGAGACTCACTTCACAGGGGAAGGTGTTCATGGTCCCTGCAGCACCTGCTGTGGATTGAAGCCACTTTCCCAGAGTGTTCACCAAGGTCACTGGAAGGTGAAAAGGTGAGTGAAGCATTGTCACCCCTTCCTCTGGATTGTAGGCTGAAATATGGAGATTGTAAAATACTTATTTCACAGTAGGAGTGAAACTGATCACAGTTCTAGAGACTAAAAATGGAGGTTTACACAATTTTCTAAGGCAGCATGTTCTGGATAAATTACCATTTCAACTTTAGATGAAAAATACACAACCAAAAATAAGAGTTTCATGGAAAACATTTGGTTTCATGCTTTATTATATAAAGACATAATGTCAAACCTTTTTTCATTGTCTCTGAGTTTTTTCCTATAATTTTATGTTTTGTTCAATACCGTGTTTACTCTCTCAGAAGCCTTGTCAGTAACACAAAGTTTAGGAATCTAAGAACCATGTCCATGATTAGAGAAAACTTAGGGTCTCCCACTCAGCTATGGCCCCCAGAGAGAACTTTGTGAAATGGTTGCAGACACCAACCTCTTACCCCAAAGTCTACAGATTAACATTCAAGAGTAGAAAAAGAGCGTCAGATAATGAAAGGGAAACATTCATCCAGTCCTATTAGGTCTGGCAGGGCTGTGTCTGTGGTGGGTTCAGCACTTAGATAAAGTCAGCTAAATATTGTTCCCCTTTACCCTTCAAAGTCAGATATTGAGAGAGAGAATAAGATGGGGCAAGAACATGATACAAGGACCATAGACAGGTGACACTTCCCCCAGTGTGCACAGCATGCATCAAGGCTCACAATGTCCGGGGGCCCAGTGGGAGGCTGTGGCCACAGTGGTGGACCAAAGGCAGTCTGGGTCCTGACAGACCCTCAGCTCTTGCAGCTGTGCTGCTGTCCTCTCTGAGGTCTTGTCCTCACTCACTGCCTTGTGGGGCTGCTCCAGGCCAGTCATGGAAACACTGTCAAATTCCTAGACTCTCCAATGGCCTCTCACAGGAGCTGCAGCCTCCACCACTTACTGTCTTCTCCAGAGGAACACGTTAGAGCTCACTCTGTCTTCCAAGCTGGGCAAGGAGTGCAGCAGCATCCTGAATGCATGGAAGGAGCCTCACAGGTTTGGGTGGTCCCAGGGCCCCTCTGCCAGAGTGTGGGATGGGGAGGGACATGATTTATTCTCTGTGGTTGTCAGCTCCTGGTTCTTAAGGAAAGAGATAAAAATACTTCCTTGGATCCAGACTCTAGAGAAGTATACCAGTAGCCTTTGCTCAGTCCAGTGCATAGGCATCTGATGATTAATGATTTATTGCTTTTACTGGGGTATAGGTTTTTTCATATACATTTTTTGATAAACTGTAGGTTACAGAGAAAATTGCACAAAAAGTACAGAGCATTCCCAGACACCATCCCTCCACTGTCAACCATGTGGTTTCCCCTATTATAGCATCCTGTGTAGTGTGGAACATATGTTACAATTGCTAAACCAATATTGATATATTATTTTAATTAAAGCCCATGGTTTGCATTAAGGTTGACTCTGCATTGTAGAATTCCATGTATATTTTTTAACTTTTTATTTTGAAAGCATTTGAAACTTTTAGAACATATACAAATTCCAACATACCCCCACTTCCCCAGATATTGAAATCCACCAATTTATTTTACACCCATTAATGCATAATTTTATCTATAATCTTTCCATTTATCTATCACTCTACCTATATATCTTCTGAACATTGGAGGACAGGATGTGCACAATATACTCCTTGAATACATGTACATTTCTTATGAAAAATAATTTTCACTTATGTAATCACCCTAAGTGCAGTTAAGAAATTCATGAAATTTAATATTGATATACAGCTTCACAGGCTTTCTTTCAATTTTTTCTTATATAATGTCCTTTTAAGCCTTTTTTATCTCCATTCTTACATCTCTTCCAGCATCATGTGTTGAACTGCATTTTCATTATCTACTTTATTTCTCTGTGTTGCATCTTCTAAAATTTTGCAGACACATAACATATCATAAATCTTTCCATCCCAACCCCTCCAAAGCAGTGGGGTTCATCACACTGAACATATTGTGGTACCTTCACCACCACCTTTACTGGAACTTTCCCTTCACCCCAAACAGAAACCGTACATTACGCATTAACCCCACATGGCCCCTGTGACCGAACCTGGTAGCCTGCACTCTACCTTTAGTCTTTAGGGCTGATTCTCTGATGTTTTCCTTATCATTATCATAGAGCTTAAATTGAAAATCCTAAATATAACCATCTTGATTGCTTCAATACCAGCATAACATCTCAAGAGCATATATAAAGTGTGTTCTATATCCTCCATCTTCATGTAGTCCTTATTTCATATGAATATTAATTGTTATGAATCCAAAACAATTGATCTATCAGTTGTTAATGCAGGGGAACAAATGTGCATTTGTTTTATGTTTTTGTTATGTTTGATACATTGTTTACTCTCTCAGAAGCCTTGTCAGTAACACAAAGTTTAGGAATCTAAGTGCATTTGTCTTTAGATACTTTCAGAATGAAAAATGTAACATTACAAATCAACATATAATGGTACTGGCATTTATATATATATCAATATCATTATCTTTATCGAGCTATTTCTTTTTTCATGTAGCTTCAGTCGATTTTCTGTTGCCCTTTGCTTTCAGACAGAAGAAGTTCCCTTGGCAATTCTCATAAAGCTACTACAGTGGTCACAAATTCTCAGATTTCTTGATCTGAAGATGTCTTAACTCCTCCCTCATTTTTGAAAGACAGTTTTGACACGTACAGAATTTGCTGTTGGCAATTTTTGTAGTTTCCTGATAATTAAGGTTGTTGAGAACTTTTTGATGCACTTGTTGTACATCCACAAATTCTGGTTTGTGTTCATACTGTTTTGTCATTTATGCATTTTGCATTCAGCAGATTTACTTCTTATTTTTCAGTTATACATAAAGTATGTAAGTAATTCCTCCCAGCCTGAGGCTTCCCTATTCTTTTTATTTTGCATGGGCAGACACTAGTGTTGTGGGGCGCACCAAAAGAGAGACCACACAACTCAAAGCAAGTTGCAAGCCAATTAGGAGTCTTTATTAGCCAGCCGGCAACTGCCTCAGAAACTCAAGAAGGAGGAATCAGAGAGCAGCCCCGAGGAGTTCTTAAGGGGGGCTTATAAAGGTAAAAGCTACAGGTGTATCCACAGAAGCAGGGAAAAGGACATTATCTTTTTGAACCACATCTTGGTTTGCAGCTGTAAGCAAGCAATCTTATCTACAGAAGCAGGGAAATGCCATTTGCTCTTGCATAATACATCCCATTCTTTTAGTTTCTTAACAATAATTATTGTTCAATTTTTAACTCTTGGGAACTTCCCGCCCTGATCTTGTGACTCCAGATGCCTTCTTCTTGCTAGGGCCTGATTTATTGCCTGATTTGTTGCTCCTGACCCCCCACACTAGGAAACAATCTCTATTCTTTTGCTGTTTTTTTAAAAGCATGGTCCAGGAATTGAACCCAAGTCCCCCACAAGGAAGGCAAGCATTCTACCACTGAACCACCTGTGCACCCCCATTCATTTTTAATAGTGTCTAGTGATGAGGAGAAGTTCTGTAATTTTTAAGAGAACTGGCTTATCGGTGACTCTTTTATTATTGGTGGTTTTATGCCCTATTTAAGAAATGTTGACTAAGAAATGTTGCCTACCAGATGGCAAAGATATTCTCTTATGTTTGCTTTCAGAGACTTTGTAATTTCACCTTTTCTCACCAGGCTATAATGAATCAATTTTCAATATTTCTAAAGAATCAGGTGGCTGTCAAAGTTTGTCTTTTTCCATATGCCTATTCAGCTGCTCTTATATAATTTGTTGAAAGACATTCCTTTGCCATTGAATTTTTGACATATCATCACAAAAATCACTTGACAAAGAAGTATGGGTCTATTTTTCAACAATTATTCTGTTTCATTCATTGATTTGTCTATCCTTAAACAAAAATGAAATTGTTGTGATTATTGTAGCATTCATCACTGTACTGCCGAGATGAGGCAATGTAAAGCCTTCAGATAAAACTCCTCTTCAAAATTGTTTACTCTGTTATAGGTCCTTTGTGATTCTGTATCAGTTTTAGAATAGGCTTGACAATTTCTCTTTTTTGAAATCTCTGCAGGCATTAGGATTGAGATTGTGTTAAATCTACAAGATCAACTAGGAGACTGTTGGCATCATAATAATACTCAGTCTTCCAGTTCATAATTAAATTTCTTTTGGCAATTTCACATGGAGCTTTAATTAGAGGTTGGTGTTTAACTTGTCTTTTGTTGACATACCTTTTGATTGTTACCTATTGATAGTCCTCTCATAGACTTGTAAATGGTTTCCCCTCCATTGTTTCCTGAATTTGTGCAATAGTAATATTATTTGTTCATTAGACGTTAGCTAAAAGTGTATCCATCTAAGTGAAGATTATTTTTACAGGGAATTCAAAGTCTTAGACCAATATAAATCATTCAGAATTTTTCTATTTTTTGGATGGTTTTGTAAGTTGTGCTTTTCAAACAGATTTATGCATTTTCTCTGTTTTCTAATTTATTGCCTTGAACATTATCATAATGTTCCCTTATTATCATTTAAAATGTATATGATCTGTACATATATTCTTGCTGAAATTTGTGTTAATGGTAATTACTGTTTTTCCTTCCTTTTTTCTTAATTAATCTCTCCAGGATATTATCAAATTGTCAATCTTTCCATATGACCAC
>PVIY010056369.1:0-13336 GCA_004026745.1 Myrmecophaga tridactyla | reverse complement strand
CCCCAAGTTGAATTCTTGATATTCTCACAAGCAGTGTGGACAACCAAAGCTATAGGCTGAGCCCCCAGTCTTGGGGTTTGTTCATATGAAACTTAACCCCACAAAGGATAGGTCAAGTCTACTTAAAATTTAGGCCTAAGAGTCACCCCCAAGAGAGCCTCTTTTGTTACTCAGATGTGGCCTCTCTCTCCAGCCAACACAACAAACAATCTCACCACCCTCCCCCTGTCTATGTGGGACATGACTCCCAGGGGTGTGGACCTTCCTGGCAATGTGGAATAGAAATCCTAGAATGAGCTAAGACCCAGCATCAAGGGATTGAGAAAACCTTCTCGACCAAAAGAGGGAAGAGTGGAATGAGACAAAGTGTCAATGGCTGAGAGATTCCAAACAGAGTCGAGAGGTTATCCTAGAGGTTACTCGTACGTATTAAGTAGATATCACCTTGTTATTCAAGATGTAGTGGAGAGACTGGAGGGAACTGCCTGAAAATGTAGAGCTGTGTTCCAGTAGCCATATGTTTCTTGAGGATGATTGAATAATGATATAGCTTTCACAATGGGACTGTGTGATTGTGAAAATCTTGTGTCTGATGCTCCTTTTATCTACCTTGTCAACAGATGAGAACATATGGAATAAAAATAAATAATAGGGGGAACAAATGTTAAAATTAATTTAGTTTGAAATGCTAGTGATAAATGAAAGTGAGGGGTAAGGGGTATGGTATGTATAATCTTTTTTTTTCTGTTATCGTTTTATTTATATTTTGGTTGTCTTTCTTTTTCTGAATTGATGCAAATGTTCTAAGAAATGACGAATATGCAACTATGTGATGACATTGAGAATTACTGATTATATATGTAGAACGGAATGATATATTAATGTTTTTGTTTGTTCTTAATTTTTTTAATTAATAAATTTAAAAAACAAACAAACAAAAATAACAGGGATTTTTTTGGTGCATGGTTTCAGAGGCTACAAGGCTTGCTTCCCCCAAGCAAGGTTGGTATATTCTAGCTGGCTGGCTATCTTTGGGGCTCCTTGGCTTTTCCATCAATGGCAATGCACATAGTGGCATCTTTTCTTTTTGGGGTTCAGTTGACTTTCAGCTTTTGGCTTCCTGTGGCTTCTTTATCTGGGTCCAATTTCCTTTGCTTATAAGGATTTTAGCCATATTGGGTTAAGGCCACCCTCATTCAATTTGGGCACACGTTAACTAAAAACATCTTCAAAGGTCCTATTTACAAATGGGTTCACAGCCACAGGACCAGGGTTTGGGATCTGAACACGCCTTTTGTGTGGGACATGAGTCAATCCCCAACAGTATCCATCTATCCATCTGCCCTCCCCTTCTTCCCCAACCATTCTTCAATGGGGCAAGGCAGAGGGCTAGGCCTGAGGCTACAAGGATGGACAAGGCAGGCCCTGCCCTCTAGGAACTGCTTTATCTAGTGGGGTGTGACAAACAAGGATAAAGACTCAACAGTGCCTGGTAGTAACCCAGCAGGGAAAGTGAAGGGATTGAGGCAGGATTTCCTGTGCTGTCCTTTATCCTACCTCCATGCTGATGAACAAGCCATGTCCACAGGCCTTTCTCAGGCCTCTGCCTGGCCTGGCTCACTGCCCGGGGAAGTGAAGCTCACAAGAAGCTCTATTCCTGGAGGTCACCTGAGGAGCTCCTCCTTGTCCATCCTGCTACATTTGGTCAGATGCCTTTCAGCCTTCACTTCAAATTTTGCCCCTCTGTTCATACCACCCCAGGAGCACTGTTTCCACATTGGCTGGACTGAACCCGTTTCTGTGCTTTACTCCACTTGCTTCTTCCCCTGTACTGGCCCCTCTTTGTTCCTGTTATGCCCGCAGTGTCTTAGGCCTCTTAGCCCCCAGCCGAATGGATCCATGCCCTGAAAGCATCATACGCCTGGCCCTGGGGCACGCAAGGCTTGTGCAAGGTGGACTGAACAGAAAATCCAGCAGAGGCTTTCCAGAATCTGGAGAAAGGCAGGAAGAGTTAAGATCTGAGGTAGGGCAGGTTTTAGAGAGTGCCTCCATGGAGGGCTTTTCCACGTAGTGAAGTTAAGTAAGCAATGGAGCAAAGACACTTTGAAAGGTTTACCCAACCCAGAGGAAGCCACTTGGATTTGGCCACCCATGATTCACTAGGCTATGAGCCATTTAAAGGCATTTGGTAGCATCAAGTAAAATTGAAACAAAAACTCTGGACATGAAAGGAACAGTATAAATTTAATTTCCCCCCTCTGGTTATAGAGTCCAAAATGCTCAATATTTTAGATTTAATTCCGTTTCCCCTTATCTTGACAATATTCAAAGATGATGGGACATTGGAATGTACAACAAGTATGTCTAGCTTGATTCAATACAGCTAAAGTAATACCAAGCGTTAAAGAAACTCTATTTAGTAAGGACAAAAAAAAAAAAAGCTTTCGTTTCCTTTCAGCACCACCTCCCTCTCAGCCTCATCTTCCCCCATTCTCAGCCCTATCCTGGAGCAAAATTGCACAATAAATGAATCTTCTGAAAGCTGTGTTGGGACAAGTTCATGGAATCTGCTCATGGCTCAAACTGCTGCCCTACAGTGATGTGATGGGCAAGTTCTTCAACCTCTGGGACTTGGTTTTATAACATTAAAATGGGTGTAATATCTCCTTTTATCCTTATAAGACCCCAAACACTCCCTTCTCTACCTTTCCCTCCCCCAAATCAGCTCCTTCTTAAAGGTCCAGCTTAATCACCCCATTCAGAAAGCTAATCTATTGCTTCTAATTCAAGTAACATGTTAATGACTTAATATTTGTATTTGCATTTTAGACTGTAAGTAGTCCCTCTAACTGAGTATCTCACTCCTGATGGGGTGAGATACAACCCTAGTTACTAGGAGTGGCATGATGAGGAAGCCTGTGTGATTAGCAGCCACCAAAAATTTGCAGAGCACCAAACTTCTATACTGAGTGGATTCTTGAAGAGGCTAAAATCCTCCCTGGCCAGATAAAGATGATAAAGCAAATGTCAGTCTAATCCAATCTTAGGTTTACTTTATTTTTTATTTTTTTTTTTTAAATTTGCATATGGGCAGGAGGCACCAGGGATCGAACTCCAGACCTCCAGCACGGCAGGTCGGAGCCCTGCCTGCTGAGCCACAGCAGCCACTCTTAGGTTTACTTTAAAGTCGAAAAAAATTAATTTTCAAGCCAAAAGAAACCAAATTTCATTTTACCTCTTTTATTTACAAGTTTAACTATTTCTAGTGATTAGAAAATCAGTGTTGAATATGAACATCTATATACAAATGTCAGTAATTATTAAAGAGCATGATTAATAATTTTTCCAAGTCAATGCTTAATCAAAAATATCTTCCAGAAGGCAAGTAAAAGGCAGCTGCCTGAGGTGTAAGGGACAGAGCCTCAGCCCACTCAGGAGCTGATTACATGGTAAAAACGTGTTTTCCACTCAGGTGATGCACACGGCAGTTCGTGTCACCAGTGATGCCACCAGTTTATACCCCACGTCCAAGGCTACCTGCCACAACAAAGAGTTACATTCAGAGACAAATGAACCCCTTCAGGATGAAACTTAGATGTCTTAGTTCCAGGCCATTCCAATTTAACTGGGGAAGTAGAGGTGTCCCAAAAGCTGTCAGACTACCAAGCACTGACAGACAGAAGAGTCAAGCCCCACTCATCATGAAGATATTTTTTTTGTTCCATACAATGAATTACACTGATCTCTAATTCAAGTTGGAGCTGCTTATATTTCACTTAATTGTGTCTAAACAAAACTTTACTCAGTATGCTCGATAATAGAGAAGGTCTTTTAGGCCTACCATATTCTGGGAAAAATATGTTTATATATTAACATTACCTCAGAGTTTACATTTTCATAATAATAAATTAGCTTTAATGCTACAAAGAACATCTCAGAAAGTGGAATCTAAATCTTGATCTAGCATATTAATTTAAATTTAGAACTAGTATCATGTTCACTGTCCATTTTGACTAAGACCCAGAATCAGCAGAGCTGTATTATTTATATATAAAATATTAAAATTATGCCAATATAACCAAAGTTTCTTACCTAAGATGATATAAATGTGCAATTTTAAGCAACCAAAGCGTATTTTCTTCAAAAGTTACATCCAGAATTTTTAACTTTCAATCTCATTTTGGTTCATTTAAAAAGCCATAATACTGAGATCTCTACATAAAAGGAACAATAAATGCTTTGGAAGATCTGACTAGTGCAAGTAACCCCCTCTCAAATCCCAGTGTCCTCAAGCAGTAGTCCTTGTGTCTGGAGCTGGCCAGCGACAGCAGAATCATGGGCAGGGAGACAGACATGCTCCTAGGAGCATTCATGGAAAGGGGTGATAAGAGTTCACAGTGGAAAAAGGCAGACAATAAACCAGTCTTTCCTTCTCTTTCAATATACTAACTAGAACACAGGGAAATCTATTAAGCTAAAAAATAACAAAGGCACAGTTGGACAAACAGATGTCCCACAAGTACTGAACCAGATACATTTATGACCCAGGCTGAGCTCAAAAGTAAGATTCAGACACTCTGTAATCCTGGAAAAGTTTCCAAAGATACTCCAGGTTTTAGCTGGCATAAAGAAAGGATGTTAGACAAGTGGGGATCCTTAATTCTAGCAAAAAACCTTCACGTTAGCAGAACAGAAATGATTCACATTCTATTTTTAAGATCAAGGAGAGCAGAAGGAATACTAATGATTTGAGAATAAAAGGACGAGGTTTAAGCAACAAAAAGAGAATTTCTTATCTGAAGCCATTATCACTAAAAGACTGCTTTGGAAAATGCACAGGGAAAGGTCCCCAAGCTGGAAGTACACCAACACTTAACCGAATGTCAGATGGGACACAGACAAAAATGAGGAAGCCAACCTAATTGTTCGTTTAACTTTTCAGTGGATGGTGTGAGATGAGGAGAGGGATCAATTAATGGAATTTAACACACTGTGGAGAATTCTGCTCATCTTTGTGCAGGAAAATAAAACTGTCAGTTTCATGGGATGTTTGTGTTTCCGTTTAAGGACACATTTCCTCTTGTCTAAATGCCATAGCAAGTCATAAGATAAAATTCATCCACCCCCAAACTATCCACATGGTTTAAGTTTTAGGTTATAGCAAAGATTGTACAGTCCATGGAAATCATTTCAAGCTCCACTTTATTTTTTGCTGATAATTATACTAAATATGGTCTAATTACTGAGATAGTGGCAAAGGCAATTTACCCCACAGTTTCAGGGCAATTGTTCTATCTGAGAAGTCTCATTTTGCCCGTACTGCCTCTCTGGATGTAAGAAAGAGAGCCTCAGTTAATGACTGTTCTCAAATCCTTTTAAGTTTTCACCTTTTCAAATTCAGGCTGAATGTTAAGTCCGCAATCCACTGAAGTCTGTCCTGCCTAAATGTCACCACTACCACATATGATTTTCTCATACCCCACAACCACATGAAGAGGAAGCAAGTGAAAGATTCTTGCAAGACAGTATTGTGCAGTCAGCAGCAGGAGCAAGGTGGGGGTGAGCGTATCTAGAAAAATTGCTCTAGATTGTGTTGGGTAGAATTCACAGAAGAACGTTTTAGAGGTATACTCAGAAAGGTTAAGTATAAGAATAAACCTCCAGAGGCTAAGACCAAGAAGAAATTTTACTTATGTAGTCAGGGTTAAGAATTAACGTTTAGACCCACTTACCCTTAGGGGAAAGCTAAGACAAATTATTCCAAGCATGTTTACTGCAGGCAACAGGCCTGTTTGAAAGTTTTAGGATTTGGTTTTAAAATAAAATACAACAGAACTAGAATGCAGTATTACAAAATGTTTTCATAAGGGTAATCACACAAAAAATTAGATTATTGCATAGAAAAGTGTCTTGTAGTACATTTTGTAAACCTAGGCCTTACCAACTAAAAAAAAAAAAAAAACCTAACAAATAAAACCTCCCCTCATAGCCTAGAAGTCTGTGATTGTTGAGTTCAGGAGAATTCTCCAGTTTGCAGCATGACCTCAGAAGGTCTTGAAGTTCTTTATTCTCAGAATCATGATTAGATTTACGCTTCGAAGGCTCAGACTGACACAGTTTAACAGCAGCGTATAAAAGATTTGGGCTACGTGACCCCAGGCCAATTCTATGGTCTCTATGTTCTGCCCTTTCCACATAGAGTTGGCTAAAATAAGAGCAAGAAATCACTGCTGCAGCTTTAAAACCTAGGCTATGTGTTTATCGCATGTTAGCCTATTATTTAGCAAGCTATATGTATCTGCCCTTTTAAGGTGTGACTAGTCAGTTTAAGAGCAAGTGGGAAATGTTTTAGAAGAGCATTTCAGTGAACCTTGGCGATAGGATGGGAGATCAATTCCCCTTGTGATAGGCATCAATTGAGTCTGAGTTAAAATATACCACAGTGACGGTGATATCATCCCTGTACATCCTTGCCAAGTCCTCTGGCAATGTCAACATTGCTGTCAGCCGCTCCGGCTCCATTTCCCCATATTCATTGCTCCCAACAGCACGTCTGATCAGATGCGTGGCTACATTTTGGTCAGCACTGTGGAGTCCCTTGGCTTTTCTCTGCAGCAGCAGGCTCTGCATGAGCCCTAGGTTGGCAGGTCTCTGAGCAAGGTCTGGCTTGTGCTGACTTGCCTCAGCCAGGTGTTCCACCACCAGCCTCACCACGTCCTCATTGCGCAGCATGTCCCATAGGCCATCTGAGGCCAATACGAGGAACTTATCCTGGGGCCTCAGCTTATGGTATATGACCTCAGGCTCAGCAGTGAGGTAGGGTGGAGTATAGTAGTGGGGAGGGGTGAACTGGTAAATGTTGAGGGCCTCGGTATCGAAGCCCCGCTCCAGGACACTGCGTTGCAACTCTTTACTCCACTTCAGCTGGACATCCCCAAAGGCTCTGCAGGGCATGAGGACACCCAAGAGCCTGTGGTCCATGATGATCGTCCTGTCCTCTGACTCTGGGTGTTCCCTCTTTAGCCGTGATAGCTCGGCTTGGTTCCAGGCATTATGGTCACTAGTGAGGGGCAGACAAGACCACATACCATTGTCCTCTTGGACACCAAGGATAGCCCGACAGTCACCAGCATTTGCCACGTGCAAGTGAATGCCATCAACATGGGCCAGGCAAGCTGTTGCCCCAGAAAAAGCAACCTGGAGTGAAAGGTTCCTTGTCACCTCATCTTCTAGGGCAGCCTGGATTTCAAGTGAGATGTCAGAATCCAGTCTCTGGAAGGAGTATGTTAATGCTTCCTCTATGCTCAGTCCCATTTCCATACGCAGGTCAAGGAGCTCCTGCCAGTAGACACGGAGGTGGTCAAGGTGTACTGACGTCACATCCTTATAGATACTATCTCCTGGGTGCTTGTACCACTGCAGAATGGGCAGTAGGGGCTTCATGCTTTCCACTGCTCTCTCCATTTGCTCCAGGGTCTGGTGGGACATCAGTGACACTGCCACATAGTAGAAGAGCCTCTCGCTTACTGCCTGTGCACATGCATGGCCACCATGCCCATCGAAGATGCCAAACATCAGCCCTCTGGTCTGTAGGCAGGAGGCTACACCATGCCGGTCCTCTACTGGGGAGTTTGCAGCCAGCTGGTTACTCTCAACTCTTAACACTGAATTTGGGACGCTGCTATTGAAGTCAAGAATCTTGTGGGCTGACTCTCCAGCTCGCAAAACTTCATTCACCTGTGCAGGGCTGAGCTGCAAGTGGAAATCATCTTCCTCCGTTGATGTGTGTCTGTGGGCTTTCTGCAGAGCAAAGCTGCCACATGAGGAACTGTTTTTCAGGGTGGCTGGTATTCTGAAAGGCCTCCATTTTGACTTATTCCTATTTGAGACACACCTTGAGTATAAACATCTGCTCGCTTGAAAGGCAATGCTGTTCTTTACCAAATTTAGGATCCGGTAGGATACAGTACTTGACATTCTAAAACTATGCCAGCAAATGTGCTCTTTCAGTAGAAGCAGACTTTTTTAAACCTGAAAATTAGAGAATTAAGAAAATTTTAAATCTAATTTCTTAAAAATACTTAATCTGATCAAGGTAAACTATTTAAAAGACTTGAATAAATGCAAAAGAAATCCCCCTAATCCTATCCTCCATTTATCCAACCCATAAATGCATTCAAGACAATTTGAAAAATGGAGTTTTTATATGTTCTCTGCTCTTACAGAGCCACTGAGGGCTTCCCCACAGAGCTCACTCATTCTCGGCTGACCCAATGCCCCCTTCCCCTTTTTCCTCTCCTTTCCAAATCCTTTCCCCTGCTGGATCCTAGTTTTTAGCTTCCATGCTCATATTCTCCCTAGCAGATTCTAAGTGTTTATTTTAAATATGTGGCTCCCCACTAATATAGAATTCAGGGACCTGGCCCACAGTAGGTCCCCAAATACTGGCTAAAGGATGCATTTTCAGAGGCCCAATAATAGTACACTAGGTGTGACACTAGTCATCTAGCATTAAACACTTTGCTTCACATGTCCAAGTTCTAGCTAACTAATGGTGGGATGGGAATAATACTAATTTCATAAGATTTGTGAGGATTTAATGAAATATGACCCTTCTGTTAAAAAAAGAAAAAAGGGAGCTATTATTTTAATCTTTAGGTATATACTCCTCCAGTCATTCTGTACATATTTTTATATTGTTGCAACCATAACTGTATATTTGGTTTTCCTGTTAAAAGCATTTTTCCATATTACAATTAATGGGAAGTGTACTATCCCATTTCAGCAAAAACATCAAAATTTACTTAAGTATTCTCTGTTCTTGGGGATTTAGAGGTCGTTTTCCAATCGCTGGCTGTTTATAAAATACCGAACTGTATGCCTATATACAGCAACCTTTTCTCAACTTAGGTTTTACCTTACTTATGCCCCAAAGGAGGTATCAGTAGGTCAGATAATGTAGACACATATTGCTAAACTGATTTCCAGAAGGTCACACCGCCTCCGCAAGGTCACGTGGGAACCAGTTTCCCGGCACCTTCACCTGTCTCGAGTGGTATTTCCTCTTAGAAAAAAACCCTACCTACAGTTTTTCTCGGGTGACTCCAGATTTCATTTATGAATCCTGCTCTCTCCAAGTTTGCCTGCTGGGGTTCTCGAGAGCTCCCAGCACTGAGAGGAGCCCTCCCGCCCTCGGTTCACCCCGCTGAACTTAGGGCAGGTGCGGCCGGAGGGCACCTGGCCCTTCCGGACCCTGAGCAATGTCAGCCTAATAGATAGCAAACTGCGCGAGCTCCGCGGTCCGCCACGCCGGGTTTCTCTCAAACTCCCGCGCGGCCGCGTCCTAGGTCGGGGAACTCTGCCGCCCGGCTTCGCTGAGCCTCAGCCTCCCCGCCGTAAAGAGGCAAACCGGGTCGGGGCGCCTAGCCTCAAAGGGCTACAGCAGCTCCGTCCGGCGCCCGCTACGCGGCCGAGGGCTCTCGTGGGGCCACGTGGCGCGTGCGCGAGAGTAAGGCGACCGCTGGCAGGGGCCCAGCCCCTCCCTCCCGGCCACGGACCACCACCTCACCTCGCCTCACCTCACCTCGGCTTTCCGCCTCATCACCTGAGCCAGTGCCTTCGGCACCGGACGGCCAGGCGCGGGAAAGGCCCGGCGGGGTAGGCGTCGGATCCCGCGCCAGTTCCCTTCCCTACTTCGGACCCACGCCCTTCTCTCACCAGCTTGCGCCACAGCACTTTGGTGAATTCCGTCAGCTCCGCTCTTGGGTACAGCTGCCGCTGCCACTGCCGCTGCCGCCGCCGCCGCCGCCGCAGACGCCCAAGCCTAGCTTCCTCCAAGTGGCCCCTTACAGCTACCCGGCTCGAGAAGGAAGCGCCTCCCGCCAGCCCTGATTGGTCTAGCTGCGGAGGCAGGTTCTTGACGGAAAGTGGTCCTGACCAATGGGTGAGCACGACGGGAGGACAGGCGAGGGGCCGGCCGGGTGTGGGCAAGGCCCCGCCCCCTGAGTCTGACGACTGGTAGCGTGAGCGCCGGGTTACGGGATCAGGCAATCACGTGGTTGAGCGCCCCACCTGGTGAAGGCCTCGCACCTCCACGCCGCGAACTGAGCTGTCGCTCCAGTTGTTAATAATACCCCCGTCACCCGGCCTTCTCGCTCGGCCCCACGGCTGCTCTCCATTTCCGTGCTAACCAATTCGTACCCCTTTCCTAAGCGCCATAATCTTGTTTTCACCCATCTGGACACTTCCCTCTGCTGGCCCCATGGGTGCCTCACACAAAATTCGTCCCCAAATCTGCTTCCTGCCAAACCTGCTCTTTCTTCTAACCCAGTGATGGCCCCACAGTCCTCCCACAGACTCAAGCCCAGAACCTGGGGGTTGATCTTTACGCCTCCCTCTCTCCTGTCATCTAAGCCTGTCAATCCTACCTCCTAAATATCTCTTCAACTCTTCCATTTGCCTCCATACCTTATTCCAAGCCCCTCACTTAATCTCCAATTCCAAATGGCTTAGCTCCAGCTGCCTTTCTTCTACAGAGCAGCCAGAGTGACCTTTCTAAATGGGGTCTTCTGCTCCGCAGTCTTCATGGGTTCCCCACTGACCCTTGGACCTTGAACTGACCATTTTATTGGCCTGACCGCTGACAAGTACCTCATCATGGTTACTTGGTGGAAGGCTGAGAAAGGAAGAGAATCAGGATATTCCCTCCATCCCTCTGGCCTGAACACTGTGGAACTCCAACTTCGCCTGTTTCTTTGTACGTGATTTTAATAGAACTCTTCTAACTCTGGTAAGCCAAGTCAAGGCCTTCCATGGGAGCAGAGAAAGAAAGGAGATGACTAGAAAAAGCCACTTTGGACTTGAGAATGTGGTCCTCTCTGGAAGGCAGGCACACTGCCTTACCTGAGGAACCTGGCCAGCTCTTGTCAGACTTTGGTATGTTATTTATACAACCACTCACCCTTGGTCTTTTCAGGAAGTTCTATCAATGAGTCAGGATTTGCAAGATCTCACTTCTTGGACATTGGGGGAGATATTTCAGAGGTAAACTAAAAATAACTCCAAGGGATTCCAAATAAATGTGTGCAAGAAAACTGGGAAGCATAAATTTCTTGTGTGAACAGTTCATTTGAGGTTGTAGACTGTCAGAACAGAGGGAGCAGGATTTAATTACTCAATCTGCAAGTGTTTATCAGGGCCCATGATATGTCATGAACACACAGATTGCTCTCCAACCACTTTCCTTAGAAAAATTACAACACTCTGTTAAGTCTGAAACCACACGGCTTTTCTAATTTACCATACACACTCCACTGCCAAAGTCAAGATGAACCCTTGAGAATGTTGTGTGCTCTGAAACTTTTTTTAATTAAAAAAAAATTTATTAATCAGTGGGTTTACAAAAAATGCAGAAATGCAGAATTCCCACATATCCCCCTCATCATGTGATTTTCCCTATTAACAATTTACATTTGTGATACTTTTATTACAATTGATGAAATGATATTATTATAGTTATACTATTAATTTTAGACTATAATTTACATTGCACTTTACTGTATTGCACAGTACTATGGTGTTTTTAAAATATTTTTATTCTGGTAACGTATATACAACCTAAAAATTTCCCCTTTTAACCACATTTAAATATATAACTGAGTGCTGTTAATTCCAGTCACAATGTTGGACTACTGTTACCACCATCCATGGATGCACAAAAGTTTTTTATGTATTTTTTTTCTTTTGTCGTCCCTGCTTTTGGTGTAAAGTCTAAGAAAACTCGGCCTAACAAAGGCCCTGAAGGTGATTTCCTTTGAGAAATCTTTTAGTCCTGATTTTTATATTTAGGTCTTTTAATCCATTTTGAGTTAATTTTTGTATATCGTGTAAGGTAGGGGTCCACCTTCATTCTTTTACATATGAATATCCAGTTTTCCCAGCACTGTTTGTTGAAGAAATTATTCTTTTCCAGTTGAGTGGACTTGGCACCCTTGTCAAAAATCAATTGGCCAACGGGGAGTTAAAGTTTAAATTGTACAGAGTTTCTATTTGGGTTGGTCGTAAAGTTTTGGTCATGGACGGTAGTGATGGTAGCACAGCATTGCAAACATTATTAAAAGTACTGAAGTCTATATTTGAATGTGGTTAAAAGGAGAAATGTTAACCTGTATATGTATTATTAGAACAAAAATTTCAGGAAACGAAAAGCAGGACTGTACAACACAGACAGTGAAGCCTTATGTAAAGGTTTGTCAATTTTATTGATCTTTTCAAAGAACCAATATTTGGTTTTGATGATTCTCTCTATTGTTTTTTCAATTCTCAATTTCATTTATCTTCACTCTGGTCTTTGTTCTTTCCTTCCTTTTTCTCACTTTGGGTATAGTTTGTGCTTCTTTTTCTAGATCCTCCAGTTGTGAGGTTAGGTCTTTGATTTGAGATCTTTCTTTTTTAATGTAAGCAATTCTAAGTTATATATTTCCCTTTCAGCACTGTCTTTGCTGGGTCCCATAGTTTTGATATGTTGTGTTTTCATTTTCATTTGCCTTAAATTATTTTCTAATTTCTCTTGTGATTTCTTGTTTGATCCATTGGCTGTTTCAGAGTATGTTGTTTACTTTCCACATATTTGTGAATTTTCCAGTTCCCCTCTGTTATTGATTTCTAGCTTTATTCCATTGTGGTTGGAGAAAATACATTGTATGATTTCAGTATTTTTGCATTTATTGAGACTTGTTTTGAAACCTACCATATGGTCTATCCTGGAGAATGATCCATGTGCGCTACAGAAGAATGTGTATACTGTGGCTGTTGAGTGAAGTGTCTGTTAAGTCTAGTTCATTGAGAGTATTGTCCAGGTCTTCTGTTTTCTTATTGATCTTGTGTCTACGTGTTCTACCCATTATTCTTTTTTTTTGGCAGGGGGTTGCATGGTCCGGAAACTGAACCCAGGTATCCCGCATGGAAGGCGAGCATTCTACCACTGAACCACCCATGCACCTCCTATCCATTATTGAAAGTGATGTATTGAAGTCTCCTACTGTTAGTGTAGAGCCATCTATTTCTCTCCTCAAATCTGTCAATGTTTGCTTCACATATTTTGGGGCTCTACTGTTAGGTGCCTCTCCGCTACATCTCGAACAACAAGGTAATATCTACTTAATGCGTAAGAATAACCTCCAGGATAACCTCTCGACTCTGTTTGGAATCTCTCAGCCATTGACACTTAGTCTCATTTCACTCTTCCCCCTTTGGTCGAGAAGGTTCTCTCAGTCCCTTGATGTTAATTCTCAGCTCATTCTAGGGTTTTTCTTGGTTCCTTGATTCTGAGTCTCAG
>PVIY010056368.1:0-13335 GCA_004026745.1 Myrmecophaga tridactyla | reverse complement strand
GGGTACTGAAAATAGATGGTAATTAATATTTTAAAATGTCACCTTCTGTGTGAGACTAAAGCAAAAAATGTTTATTTGTTACAAAATTTATATTTTGACTAGTGCATTTCCTAATATAACTTATGTAGATAGTTTGATTGAACGCCATAAGTACTTGGAATCTCAGGTAGGACATGAGATTTTGTTGGTTTGTCCAGAGTGATGCCCTGATGAATCCCAGAGTGATTCGATCAGTGAGTGGAAAAGTATCTGCAAAGCCCCCTTTGGGGAGTGGTGAGAACAGGGAGAAATTCAACTTCCCCAAGTTGAATTCTTGATATTCTCACAAACAGTGTGGACAACCAAAGCTATAGGCAGAGCCCCCAGTCTTGGGGTTTGTTCATATGAAACTTAACCCCACAAAGGATAGGTCACGTCTACTTAAAATTTAGGCCTAAGAGTCACCCCCAAGAGAGCCTCTTTTGTTGCTCAGATGTGGCCCTCTCTCCAGCCAACACAACGAGCAGTCTCACCACCCTACCCCTCTCTACTGGGACATGACTCCCAGGGGTGTGGACCTTCCTGGCAGCATGGGACAGAGATCTTGGAATGAGCAGAGACTCAGCATCAAGGGATTGAGAAAACCTTCTCGACCAAAAGGGGAAAGAGTGAAATGAGACAAAGTGTCAATGGCTGAGAGATTCCAAACACAGTTGAGAGGTTATCCTGGAGGTTATTCTTATGCATTAAGTAGATATCATCTTGTTATTCAAGATGTAATGGGGAGGCTGGAGGGAACTGCCTGAAAATGTAGAGCTGTGTTCCAGTAGCCATGTTTCTTGAGGATGATTGAATAATGATACAGCTGTAACAATGTGACTGTGTGATTGTGAAAACCTTGTGTCTGATGCTCCTTATATCTACCTTGTCAACAGACAAGTAAAACATATGGAATAAAAATAAATAATAGGGGGAACAAATGTTAAAATAAATTTAGTTTGAAATGCTGGTGATCAATGAAAGCAAGGGGTAAGGGGTATGATAGGTATAATCTTTTTTTTTTTCTATCCTGTGTTCGTTTTATTTCTTTTTCTATTGTCTTTTTGTTTCTTTTTCTGAATTAATGCAATTGTTCTAAGAAATGATGAATATGCAAAAAATAAATAAATAAAGCATTTGCACAAGAAAAAATAATTTGCTTATTTCACAAATCTTAAAATCAAGATTCACCTATGCTGTTCGGTAATAAAAAGGAATGCAGTTCTGATAAGAGCTACCAGCATGGATTAACCTTGAAAACATTGTTGGGTGTAAAAAGCCAGTCAGAAAAAGACAAATATTGTATAATTCTTCTTAGATTAGATATCTAGAATAAGTAAATTCAGAGAGACAGAAAGTAGATTCGAGTTTATCAAGGGCTGGAGGGAGAAGGTAATGGCGAGCTGTTTCTTAACAGGTGGGGTATATCTGGGGTGATGAAAACATTTTGGTAATGGTTGGTGGTGATGATAGAACACTGTAAATGTAACAAATGCCACTTAATTGTACTAAAAATGTTTAAAGTGGCAAATTTTATATATATAACCACAATTAAAAAAAAAAAGAGGCAGGGGGAAAGTGACAGAGAGACATCAAAGCTATTGAAAAAGAAGTAGAAGCAGAGTCAGGACAGAATGGCATCGTGAATTTTTTTAAATATCCAGAACTTAGAAATGTGACAAAAAAAGATGACTTTATACTCTTTCAGTGTCATACCAGAGCATTGCCTAAGAAGTGAGCCCACCCAAGTGTCATCTGATATTCTAGGGGAAAGAAACTGTGCTTTACCTACTATTTGATAAAAGGACAGACTCTGAAAAGGTAGATGTTAACTTCTAGAAGTCTGATAAGTTGTAAATCACTTTTGTCTGCTAGAGTTACTAATTATTTTTGACCAGCAGATTAAAAAGAGACCCAGAGGTTGCTTTTTTATTGCCCTCCAAGATGTTAATCAGTTTGTATTTTATTTTCTAATGTAATCTTATTTATCCCAGCATTTTCTCCCCACTGACCCTGTAAGTCCATTTCTAGCATCCTTCTTTGAACCAGCTTTGTCATTTTGCTGGTTCTCTCATTGATGAGTTAAAGAAATCAATAAATCTTTCTCACATGTTTACTAAAAAAAAAGAAAAGAAAAGAAAGTTCACCCATACTGGTCATTTATTTTTTCAGTATGAGTGACTTAGGCTCCAGTAAATAAATAAACTGTTCTAAGAGAATCCAGATTCAAACTTGCAGCTATCATGGCTGCTTAACCAGTTGCCAGCAGCCGCCATTTTGCTGAATTCCTGGTACCTGGGCAAAGGGAGACCAAGCTGGAGAAGGGAGCCCGTCCCTCCGTTTCACAGGCCTCACCACCCTCAGGTGACAGCTTCACTTCCCATTTTCTCTTTAACCCTATTTATAGAAAAATAAATAAGAGTAACAGGCAACCTGGTAAAAATTCAATTAAAAAAAAGTAAATTTTGAAAGCAAAAGAGCAAGCTGCTTGTTATGGTAAGAGATTCCCTGAAGACCAAAAAACTTTCAGCTGTCTGAAGGCTCCTCCAGACCCTTGTTCTCTTAGGCTCTGAAAAAGGCTTGTTTTAAGTGCGGTTTTCTCTTTAATATTCAAAGATGTAATTTGATGCTTTCCTCCTATGTATTTTAAAGGTCAATTTATAAAGACTGTCAGTCAACTAAGGTGTGCCCAGTTTCTTAAATAATAATAATAATGACAATGAGCATAAAGAAAGAGCAAATACGTTTACGCAAAGTGGGTGTGTATGCGTGACCAAGAGGGAGAAAGAAAAACAATGTAGAACATTTCCCTTGTATTCAACAGGGAAATTCCAGTCACTGTTTTATGTTTTAAGGCTACCTTGCTTGGGTCGAGTACAATTCTAAACCTGCTTCCAAACACGATTTAAGTAGGAATGCCCCAAACCAGGAAGTTCTTTTGTGTTTTGGAGCCTCCTAGTTCTTAGAATTTGAACGCCTTTCTGTTTCTCACAAAGCTATTTCCCTTACTTATTTTTTTATTTATGCCGGTTATTTTATGTGTTTTCAATTTATTTTTAACCTGCACAGGTACTGGAAGAATACTGAAGTACTTGTGCTTAAAAATGGAACATTGCCCTTTTCTCTCTCTGACACACCCCATTTCCCCAGCCCTGTCCTGTTTCTCATGTATTTCCTGAGTTAATGGTAAGAGTGTATTCTTCTAGACCTTTCCCTTTGTGTTTACACACACACACATGCAGACGCATGACTGTTTTTAAACTCAGAGGGAATTGGACGCGATGCACCCTTCCATCAACTCTGCTGCTTGGCAATCAATTCTTGACTGAAACCACAGCCCACCTCACTCCTCTGCAGCTTTCTCAAGAGACTCTTGCTCACTCGCCATGTTGATTCTTCCACTGCCTTCTAGAGGCAGCGTCAGGAGTTCTCAGAAGGCTTCGAGCACACGAGAGAAGGCCCACAGCCCCTCTTGACTGGAGGAAATAACGCATTCATGCTTTCAGAAACAGCCTTTCTATACCCCACTGTCCAATTCCAGTCTGAGTACCTAACAGACAAATTACACTTTTTCTGTTAGCTGTAGCTTTGAATTTTCAGGACCAGAGCAGCTCCTAAAGCCAGAGGGAGAAAACAGCAATAATTTTTTACAAGGCACTTTGCCTTGATGGCAGAGAGGCTTAACCACAAGGACAGACTCCTCGGTGCAAGCCTACCTGGCTGGAAATGCATCTGTTTTCTTTCTCTTGCCTCGTTGCTAGTGGGTTTTGTCACCTGATTCATAAAGACGAGGTTCCTGAAAACAACAGGCAGGCACACAGCTCTAGGAGCTATAATTATATACTTATACTTACTTTCTTAGTTGTGCTCACGTGGATGTGGACATACATGCACATTTTGTGTACATGTTTTGCCATAGCACTTGGCTAACAAGGGTTTTCTGACAGAGGAAAGGCATGAATCCTCCCAGCAGCACACAAACGAGCCCAGGAGTGGGAGAAGGACACAATTAGCTCCGTTCAAGCACCAATTCATCCCATTAATAAACACCAGCATTTCTCTCCTGAAACAGCCTAGTGCTAGATGGACACTACTTGGGGACCAGATACTTATCAAATCCCAGCTCCGTCATTCACTGACCTTGTTACTTTAGTAGCACAGCAATCTCTATGACTTGGCTTTAAAATAGGGGGAAATACAGATCCAAACCCTTAGGGCCAGATATGCTTTGGAATTCAGAATTTTTTAAATTTGGAACTGTGATGTGAGGCTTATGCCATATATTACATAGCACCACCAGTGGGGTCCCGGATAGCACCCCATAATCTGACACCTCAACGTATCTGCAGAGACACAGAAAGATCCACATCAAGTCAGGTAAATGTTATAAGTAGCCTCCCATCCATTCGAGCTACATTTTGCAGCCAAATGAGTCAGATCAGATCAGCTTTTGCAGGCAAGTTTGTTTTTCAATAGTAGGGCTTTCTGCTTCTTTCAGAAATTGTGAATGCAGTGTGTGGGCCCTTAACATTATCTGCTTTGTGGGGTGGCAAAGAGGATTAAATAAACTTAAAAGGTGAAATGTGGGTACTAAACACTCAATGAGTATTTGCTGTGTGCCTACTACATGCCAGGCACTGCCCAAGAGTGATGGACCAATAATCAAGACAACAATAGGCAAACTTGCTCTGTAAAGGGCCAGATGGTAAATATTGTGGGTCATATTCTCTATTGCAACTATTCAATCATGCTGTTGTAGTGCATAGTCGGTATGTAAGGGAATGGGTGCAGCAGTGCTCCAATAAAGCTTCATTTACAGAAACAGACAGAGACCCAAATGTGGCCCGTGGGCTGTGGCTTGCCAACCCCTGATCCAGACAGGGGCAGCTTTAGCTCTCCGTGGTGCTCTCATTCTAGTGCAAGAGACAACCAACTCCCAACTATGGAAATCAGTGCCTGGCATGACTCTGATCACAGAGTTGAGGGTGACCAGGAGCAGGGGCAGCTTTATAGAGGGTTCAGGGAAGCCCTCCTGGGGAGGGGACATTTGAATTAGACCAGAAGGATGGAGAGGGTTGTAGGGCTACAGGAGGAGTGTTCCTGGCAATGGAGAAAGACAACCTGGGCAGGCTCGAAGAAGAGACTGGGCCAGAAAGGAGAGAACTACAAGTCAGAGGTGAGTCTAGAGAAGTGGCTTGAGCTTCCTGGCTTCCCTTGCTAGCACCTACTTTTTTTTTTTTTTTTTGTATATATATATATATATATATATATATATATATATATATATATATATATATATATATAACATATGTTAGAGCAGAGAAAGAAAAAAGCAATAGTTTTCAAAGCACTATTCAACAAGTAGTTACAGGACAGATCCCAGAGTTTCTCATGGGCTACCATACTATCATCTCAGATTTTTCCCTCTAGCTGCTCCAGAACATAGGAGGCTAGAAGGAATAAAAAATTTTTTAATCATCATAATCAACATTTTTTTTCTTTTTTGTGAAAAATAACATACAAACAAAAAAAGCTATAAATTTCAAAGCACAATACAACAATTAGTTGTAGAACAGATTTCAGAGTTTGGTATGGGTTACAATTCCACAATTTTAGGTTTTTACATCTAGCTGCTCCAAGATACTGGAGACTAAAAAAAATCTCAATATAATGATTCAGCAATTATATTCATTTATTAAATCCTACCTTCTCTGAATAACTCCACCATCATCTTTGATTTTCTATCCCATTCTTTAGGAGTATTTGGGTTATGCCCATTCTAACTTTTTCATGTTGGAAGGGTCTGTCGATAATATGGAATAGGGAGATGAAACTAGCTGATGTTCCGGAGAGGCTGGACCCTCTAGGTTTCAGGATTTATCTGGTCCAGGGACCCATCTGGAGGTTGTAGGTTTCTGGAAATTTACCCTAGTGCATGGAATCTTTGTAGAAACTTATATAATGCCCTAGGTGTTCTTTAGGATTGGCTTAGCACCCACTTCTGAATAGCAGTTCTGCAGCCCTCCTGAGATGGGAAGAACTCAGGAGGTTTTTGAGGATTTTCAAAATCATCAGACAAGGTCCTGTCCCTGTGGGGTTCTGAGTGATAAAACCCTCATCATAACTTGTTCTACTCTAAAGAGAGCCAAAGAGAGAGGCAGTAAAGCAACAAGAGAAGTCTCTGATCATAAGCCCAAAGGTAATTCAGTCTTTTGTTTTACTTTGTCAGATTTATTTTTTTTCAGAATTATTAAATTATTTTCAAAAATAATGAAAAATTGGTTTCAAGATACAATATATGAAATAATAGGTGGTATAAAGGGTAAAAATTGGGTAGATTGAAATACTAGTGGTCAGTGAGAGAGAGGGGTAAGGGCTATGGAATATATGAGGTTTTTCTTTTTTCTTATTATTTATTTTCTGGGGTGATACAAATGTTCTAAAAGTAATCGTGGTGATGAGTAAACAACGATGTGATGACATGTGACCCAATAATTGTATACTGTGGATGGATGTGTGTGTGTGTGAAGAGTTCTCAATAAAAATATTTTTTAAAAATACAATGCATGTTTTGTAGACACAGTTATAGGTTTAAAGCAATAAAAAACAGTCAAGGAAACAATAAACCCCCAAAATTCAGGTAGTGATTATTCCAGGGAGGAAGAAGGGATAAAATGGATCCAGGAGCAATACCCTGGGATTCACGGCTATATATATTGTTCTGTTTCTTTCCAATGAAAAGATCAAATCAAATCTGAAGTCACTATAGTTTAAGCTTTGATAAAGCTGGGGGGTGCAAGGGTAGGGTAGTTGGTGGTGCAAGGGTAGTTCAGTGGTAGAATTCTCGTCTGCCATGCGGAAACTCGGGTTCAACTCCCGGCCTATGCACTTCCCCAAAAACAAAACAAACAAGCAAGAAACAAAGAAACAAACAAAGGATGGTGCAATGGTGGTTCGGTGGCAGAATTCTCGCCTGCCATGCTGGAGACCCGGCTTCGATTCTTGGAGCTTGCCCATGCCAAAAAAGAAAAAATCAACAAATGGTGTTGCAATAATGGAATACTTACATTGGAAAATGATGAAATGTGACCACAAAATACAGCATTCAAAAAAAAAATTGATAAAGTTCAGTACCGGAAATAGGAGTGTTTGTTATCTTAGTCCCTATATTTTGTATGCTTGGAGGGTTTCATGACAATTTCTTTCAAAGGCAGAGTGGGGGACTGTGAATGTTAATTCCCATCAAGACCCTCAGGTTCGTCATTGGGAAGCAGACCATAAATCCTTGGTTAACCAGTGTGCGGTGGTTGAGTGCTCTGCTGAGTGTTCCCTAAACAGTGATCAGTGTTCCCACTCCGCTGGTAGTATGCAGGATGATTTAGGTGGGACACAGACCTTTGCTTTTATTTCTTAACTTTTTTTACTGTATAGTACAACATATATACAAAGCAAAGAAATAAAAAAGCAAAAATTTTCAAAGCACTCTTCAACAAGTGGTTACAGTACAGATCCCAGAGTTTGTCATGAGCTACCATAAAATCCTCTCATATTTTTCCTTCTAGCTGCTCCAGAATATAGGAGGCTAGAGGGCTTAAATACTTCTCTATCATCACAATTGACCTTTTTTTTCCTTTTTTTGCAAACAACAACATATATACAAAAAAGCTATAAATTTCAAAGCACAGTACCACAATTAGCTGTAGAACATATTTTAGACCTTGACGTGGGTTACAATTTCACAATTTTAGGTTTTTACTTCCAGCTGCTCCAAAACACTGTAGACTAAAAGAGATATCAACTTAATGATTCAGCATTCATATTCATTTGTTGAGTCCTATCTTCTATGTATAATTTCACCATCACCTTTGATCTTTCCATACCTCTTTTTGGGGTTGTTTGGACTATGGCAATTCTAAATTTTTGATATTGGAAGGGTCTGTCACTAATATGAGGTAGGGAGATGGAACTATGTGATGTTCTGGAGAGGCTGGACTAGGTTTCAGGACTTTTCTGGGTCACGGACCCATCTGGAGTTTGTAGGTTTCTGACAAGTTACTCTAGTGCATGGAACCCTTGTGGAATTGTATATATTGCCCTAGGTGTTCTTAAGGATTGGCTGGAATGGTCCTGGTTGGGGGTTGGAATGTTATGATAGGTAGCAAGATGTAACTGAAGCTGTGTAAGAGCAATCTCCAGAGTAGCCTCTTGACTCTATTTGAACTCTGCCACTGATATTTTATTAATTACACTTCTTTTCCCCCTTTTGGTCAGGATGGAATTGTTGATACAAAGGTGCCAGGTATGGACTCATCCCAGGAATCATCTCCCATGTCGCCAGGGAGACTTTCACCCCTGAATTTCATGTTCCACATAGTAGGGAGAGTAATGATTTCACTTGCAGAGTTGAACTTAGACTGAGGCCACATCTGAGCAACAAAAGAGGTCCTCCAGAAGTAACTCTTAGGCATGCCTATAGGTAGTCTAAGCTTCTCCGCTTCCAGCATAACCTTCACAAGAGTAAGCCTCATGATCAAGGGCATGGCTTATTGATTTGGGTGTCCCTAAAGTTTGACACCGTATCAGGGGATTTCCTGATGGTAAAGTTTAATAGTTCCATATTCTTTCTCCCATCCCTCAGGGGACTTTGCCAATGCTTTTTGATTATCTGCTTAATATACTCTAGGATGTTTCCAGGCATTACAATAATCTATATAGGATTGAAGGACCTCTTTCTTATCTGTGCTTCCTGTGTTTCAGTTGTTCAAATGAGCTATACAGATAGGTTGAATTAGATTATGCACTACAGAAAATTTCAGTTCCAGATCAAATAAACTTTTCTTCCATTGGTCTTAAGGAGTATGTGTGATTCTAAAATACAGACATCGTCTTCCTTACCATCTATGTTCTGAATTACTTTAACCCCAACTTCATCCTTATCTCTAAATATCAGGTTTTATATATATATATATAACAGCCTCTCAAAATCCAGAAATAATAATTACCACTCCAGACTTAATGTGTCTGCTTTAAAAGCTTACAGTCTAGGCCCCTGTTTTCTTATAAGCAGTTTCTAAAGGTGACCATACCATTGTTGTTTTTTTGTTTCTGGCTTATTTTGTCTTACCAAATGTCCCACATGTTCATTCACATCATTACATGCCTCATGACATTGTTCCTTTTTGTAGGAACACAACCTTCATTCATAAGTATATACCATCGTTCACCAATCTACTTCTCCATCAGTGCATCCTTCAGCCACCTGCATTCATCGGGCATCATGTAGAGGGTCCAAAGTCCACAGTCCATCGACATTCTCAATTTTAGATAATTTAATTGTCCCCAAGAGAAGGAAAACCAATAAACATGCCCTCACCAAATAAGAAATCTAAACCTCCTCTTAACTCTTGTCCCTCACCCCATTATTTACCGCTGCTGTTGCTGTGTTAGTGCTGGTGGTTTCCTTTTGAACATAGCTCATAGCATGCAATAGCAGTTTTCCCACCGTACCCTGGCCATAAATACTCTTTATAAAAGAATCATATCTCTGAAGTCATTCTTACAAGAACTCGTTCAAATTTCTAGTGTGAGTCAGTGGGACACGTAGGTCTATACACCCCCTTTCAGTCTCGTTCATCTTCAATATGGTAATATTACTTCTAGACCCACTAAAGAATCACCTTCGCTCCTATCTATTCCCTTACATTGGAGTTCAACCTCATTAGCTAACGATTTGCCCATCTATAGCTTCTATGTATCTCTAAGTCCCCTATATTCTGTATTATAAGCCTTTGAGTATACCTTTATGCTGGTCATAAAAGTGGAATCATACAGTATCGGTCCTCTTGTTTCTGGCTAATTTCACTCAGCATTATGTCCCAAGGCTCATCTATCTTGTCATGTACTTCAGGATGTCATTTTGTCTTACTGCTACATAATATTCCATCATATGTATATACCACATTTTGTTGATCCACTCATCTGTTGATGGGCATTTGGTTTGTTTCCATTTTTTGGCAATTGTGATTAATGCTGCTATGAACATTTGTTTGGCAAATGTCTGTTTGTGTCGTTGCTTTCAGCTGTTCTGGGTATATACCGAGTAGTGTTATTGCTGGGTCATAGGGCAACTGGATATTTAGTTTTCTAAGGAACTGTCAAATTGTCTTCCATAGTGGCTGTACCATTATACATTCCCACCAGCAGTGCATAAGTGTCCCAGTTTCTCCACATCCTCTCCAACATTTATAGTTTCCTGTTTGTTTCATAGCAGCCATTCTTATAGGTGTGAGGTGGTATCTCATTGTAGTCTTGATCTGCATTTCCCTTATAGCCAGTGAAAATGAGTATCTCTTCATGTGCTTTTGAGCCATCTGTATTTGTCCTTCAGAAAAATGCCTATTTATATCTTTAGCCCATTTTATAATTGAATTGTTTGTTCTTTTGTTGTTGAGTTGTATGATTTCTTTGTAGGTACAGGAAATCAAACCTTTGTTTATATGTGATTTCCAAATATTTTCCCCCATTTGAGTTGGTCGCCTCTTCACCTTTTTGACAAAGTCTTTTGAGGTGCAGAAGCATTTGATTTTGAGGAGTTCTAATTTATCTATTTTTTCTTTTGTTGCTTGTGCTTTGGGTTTAAAGTTTAGGAAGCTGCCCCCTATTACAAGATCTTGAAGATGTTTCCCTATATTTCCTTCTAGAAGCTTTATGGTGCTAGTTCTTATATTTACGTGTTTGATCCCCTTTGAGTTAATTTTTGGGTAGGGTGTAAGATAGGGGTCCTCTTTCATTCTCTTGGCTATTGATATCCAGTTCTTCCATGCCCAATTATTGAAAAGACTGTTTTGTCCCAGTTCAGAGGATTTGGGGGCCTTGTCAAAAATCAGTTGACCAAATGTTAAAATAAATTCAGTAGATTGAAATGCTAGTGATCAATGAAAGGAAGAGATAAGGGGTATAAAAAAATAGGGGAAACAAAGACTAAAATATATTGGGTAGATGGAAATGCTAGCAATCAATGAGAGGGAGGGGTAAGGGGTATGGTATGTATGAGTTTTTTTCTTTTTTCTTTTCATTTCTTTTTCTGAGTTGATGCAAGTGTTCTAAGAAATTATTATGGTGATGAGTATACAACTATTTGATGATATTGTGAGTTATTGATTATATACCAAGAATGGAATGATCATATGGTAAGAATGCTTGTGTTTGTATGTTGTTATATATTTTTTTTAATTTTTAATTATTTTAAAAAAAATCAGTTGACCATAGATTTGGTCGTCTATTTCTGCACTCTCAATTCAATTCCATTGGTCGATACTTCTGTCTTTGTGCCAGTACCATGCTGCTTTACCACTGTGGGTTTATAATAGGTTTTAAAGTCAGGGAGTGTTAATCCTCCCATCATGTTCTTTTTTAGGATGCTTTTAGCTATTCAGGTCTCTTTCCCTTCCAGATGAATTTGGTAGTTAGCTTTTCCAAATCTTCAAAGTAGGCTGTTGGAATTTTAATTGGTACTGTGTTGAATCTGTAGATCAATTTGGGGAGAATTGACATCTTAACTATATTTAGCCTTCCTATCCATGAGTAGGGAATGTCTTTTCACCTATTAGATCTCCTTTGATTTCTTTTAGCAATGTTATGTAGTTCTCTGTGTACAAGTCCTTTATGTCCCTAGTTAAGTTCATTCCTAAGTATTTGATTCTTTTAGTTGCTATTTTGAATGGAATTTTTTTCTTAACTGACTCCTCAGCTAGGTCATTGCTTGTATATAGAAACGTTACTGATTTTTGCACATTAATTTTATATCCCGCCACCTTGCTGAATTTGTTTATTAGCTTGTTCTAGTTTGCTAGCTGCCGGAATGCAACACACCAGAGATGGATTGGCTTTTAATAAAAGGGGATTTTTTTTGTTAGTTCTTCAGAGGAAAGGCATCTAACTTTCCACTGAGGTTCTTTCTTACATGGGAAGGCACAGGATGGTCTCTGCTGGGCTTCTCTCCCTGGGGTGACTTCTTTCTGCATCTCCAAAGGCCTGAGCTGAGCTGTGAGTGCTGAGATGAGGAATGCTAAGCTGCTTGGGCTGTGCTATGTTGCGGTCTCTCATTTAAGCATCAGCCAATTAGGTCAAACGTCCTTCATTGCAGCAGGCATGCCTCCTAGCTGACTGTAGATGTAAATCAGCAACAGATGAGGTTCACGTACCATTGGCTCATGTCCGTAGCAACAAAACTAGGTATGCTCACCTGGCCAAGTTGACAACTGAATCTAACTACCACATAGCTCAAGTAACTTTACTGTGGATTTCTCAGGATCTTCCAAGTATAGTGTCATATCATCTGCAAAAAATGAGATTTTTACTTCTTCCTTTCCAATTTAGATGCCTTTTATTTCTTTGTCCTGCCTGATTGCTCTAGCTAGAACTTCTAGCACAATATTGAATAACAGTGGTGACAGTGGGCATCCTTGTCTTATACCTGATCTTAGGGTAAGGCTTTCAGTGTCTCTCCATTGAGTACGATGCTGGCTATTGGTTTTTCATATATTCCTTTTATCATATTGAGGTAGTTCCCTTTGATTCTTATCTTTTGGAGTGTTTTTATCAGAAAAGGATACTGAATTTTGTCAAATGCTTTTCAGCATCAATCAAAATGATCATGTGATTTTTTTCCCTTTTGATTTGTTAATGTGCTGTGTTACATTGATTGGTTTTCTTGTGTTGAACCATCCTTGCATTCTTGGTATAAACCCCACTTGGTCATGGCGTATAATTCTTTTAATGTGTTGTTGGATTCAATTTGCTAATATTTTATTGAGAATTTTTGTGTCTATGTTCAATAGGGAGATTGGCCTGTAGTTTTCCTTTCTTATAGCATCTTTACCCAGTTTGGGTATTAAAATATTAGCTTCAAAAGTTAGGTCTAGTCCCTTTTTCCTCAATGTTTTCAAAAAGTTTGAGCAGGATTGGTATTAGTTCTTTCTGGAATGTTTGATAAAATTCCACTGTGAAGTCCTGGGCTTTTCTTTGTAGGAAGATTTTTGATGACTGATTGTTGCTTCCTGTGAAACGGAGCTCGAAGGATATTAAGGAATGATGAGAAAGAAAGAAAGGAAGAAGGAAAGAAAGAAAGAAACAGACGGGCTCAGGGGGTCTGAAGCTTGAGTTTACATCAGGCAGACTTCAGACAACTTTATTCTTAACCAGATCCTGGTTATATACCGCAGGATGACAATAGGTGTGCATGCATTTCCTGAGGGAACAAAGTTCTTATCTTTCAGTGTTCTTCCTTCATACTTAAAATAACCATTTGTGGTAAAC
>PVIY010056367.1:0-13336 GCA_004026745.1 Myrmecophaga tridactyla | reverse complement strand
CTCACGTGGGCTGCGCCGGGGCGGTGCGGGCAGGGCAGTTAGGGAACCCCAGGCTCTCCCCTGGCCCCATGCCTGTGCCCCACCCACCCACGGGGCTTCCCGTGGTGGTCCTCTGGGTCCTACCAGCTGTGCTCAGAAGTCCCCTTAGTTTTCTGTGCTGCTCAAGCAAAGACCAGTGCAATGGCTCGCCTACAACCTCCAGATGGCTCCCTGGACCAGGTAAGTCCCGAAACCTAGAGCGCCCAGCCTCTCCAGAACATCAGCTGGTTCCATCCCCCTACCCCATATTACCAACAGCCCCTCCCAACATGAAAAATTAGAATGCACATAGCCCAAATATCCCTAAAGTGTGGGATGCAAAGATCAAAGGAGATGGTGGAATTATACAGAGAAGGTAGGGTTTAACAAATGAGTATGATTGCTGAATCATCATATTGATATTTCTCTTAGTCTCTAGTATCTTAGAGCAACTAGAAGTAAAAACCTAAAATTGTCGAATTGTAACCCATGTCAAACTCTGAAATCTGTTCTACAACTAATTGTTGCAGGGTGCTTTCAAATGCATTGCTTTTTTGTATATATGTTATTTTTCACAAAAAGGAAAAAAAAAAAAGGCCCATGGTTGGAGAAGCGGGTAGCACCTGAGCTTGGCCTCGGCTTTGATGTCTTTGCCTTTCACCCTGTCCCTTCCGACCCCCTTCAAAGGGCTTTAAGAGCACTGACCCCAACTTCCTGTCCTGCAGGACTCTGACAGGAGCCAGAGGACACAGCTGGCCCTTCCGTGCGTGCATGCGCGTGGATGCCTGTATTGTCTGCACGTGTGTGCACGTGTGTGTGTGTGTGCTGTCTGCATGGATGCATGTATTGTCTGCGTGTGTGCACGTGCGTGTGTGCTGTCTGCATGGGTGCATGCTGTGAGTGAAGAGGTGGTGCCAGGCGCTGCCCTGGCAGGTCCTGCTCCCACTGCAGGATCTGGAGACAAAGGGGGGCTTTATTTTACAGGCTGTCCAGCTGACCCTGCCACGGGGCTGCTACAGGGTGCAGGCCAAGCCCCGCTCCGGCGTGAGCCCCCCTCCGGCGTGAGCCCCCCTCCAGGGTGCGTGATGCCCGTCTCATCCTGCGCAGCTGGAAGGTCTCCAGGGGGGAGGGTGCGTGGGCAGCTGGGCCTGGAGGAAACCCCGAGAGGCCTGGCAAACAGCCCCACCCCACCCTGAACCTCGACCACAGACCCTGGGCCCTGAGATGGCAGGAACACGTGGTGGAGGGGCAGGCCACTGGGGGCAGGATTCGAGGTCGCCTGAGGTGGGGAAAGGACACTAACCTGGCAGTGAGGAAGCCGTGCCCTTTCCAGGTCTCCTTCGACCCTTTGGAAATTAGGGTGCAGCAGGGTGTCAGCACCTCTCCAGTCGAGCACGGGGCCTGAACCCTGGTTGGCAGTTGCCCCAAGCTGTCTGCACAGGATTGAGGCTTACTGTCACCTCCCAGGATCTGGCACGTGAGCAGGAGTTTCCATTTAAGGCAACGGTCTTGCTGCCTGTGGTAGTTAGATTTGGTTGTCAGCTTGGGCAGGTGAAGGCACCTAGTTCTGTTGCTGTGGACATGAGCCAATGGTACGTGAACCTCATCTGTTCCTGATTACATCTGCAGGCAGCTAGGAGGTGTGCCTGCTGCAATGAATCATGTTTGAGTTAATTGCTGGTGCTTAAATGAGAGACTCAACGTAGCACAGGCCAAGCAGCTCAGCACTGGCAGCTCAGCCCAGGCCTTTGGAGATGTAGAAAGGAATCATCCCGGGGAAAGTTGCTGGAACCCAGAGGCCTGGAGAGAAGGCCAGCAGAGATCACCCTGAGCCTTCCCACGTAAGAAAGAAGCTCAGATGAAAGTTAGCTGCCTTTCCTCTGAAGAACTAACAAAATAAATCCCCTTTTATTAAAAGCCAGTCCGTCTCTGGCGTGTTGCATTCTGGCAGCTAGCAAACTACAACACTGCCTTTTAAAATACACCATCTGGTGACAGTAACAGCTACCCCTATGGTGTGTTCTAGCTTTTTAATATGTATTAGCTTATTTAATTCTCACCACCACCAAATGCGACCGATGCCATTATTCCCATCATATGGGTAAGTAATCAGGGTGCAGAGCGGCTAAGCAGCCCCCTGCCCTCCTCAGCCTGAAAGCAGAAGAGCTGGGATTTTACCCGAGGGAATCTGGTGACAACTCCATGCTCCCAACCACTGCTCTTCACTGCCTCTTGTTTAGGAAAAGAAAAATGACTGAATGAGGTGCATGGGTGGTTCGGTGGTAGAATACTCACCTTGCATGCAGGAGACCCGGGTTTGATTCCCAGACCATGTACCCCACCCCACCCCCCAAAAAAAGTTCTGAAAAATGACAGTCCTCAAACCACTGCCCCATAAGCTCTCCATCCACGCCCCCTCCCCCGACCCAGGCACGCACCTGTGTCCCTGGCTGGGGTTTGTCCACCCCCCACAACCCTGCCGCTCCCCACCTTGCCTCGGCCCCCTCTGGGCAAGGCCCTGCCCTCAGCCCAGAGCTCAGGGTGAGCCAGCCCAGGGGTGCTCGCAGCAGAGCCTCTCCTGGGAACAGGGTCTCCGCCTATCTGCTGGGTCCCAACAGTGCCTGGCACCTGCCCACACAGATCTCGTTTCGTTCTGACAACCCTGCGAGATGGAGGAGAGCTCCCGTTTGGGGCACCTTGTTTAGATCTAAAACAAAGCTAGACAAGATTACTTGTTAATGAAGTTGGAAAACTACTCTGCAGAATGGGGGACACTGACAGCCGAGCGCCTCAATCCTGGAAGCTGGGATCCCGAAAGAATCAGACCAGATCGAATGGGCAGGATACGGAGCAGGCACCTGCTGATGTGATGGCTCTGATGTGGTTTTGCCTTCTTCTGGAAACCACACTCCAGGTTTTCCCAGGGGAACCACATTTCCCCCACTCCATGCATGTAGTTTGGGTGGAGCTGGCCTGATGCCTCTCTGGGGGTGGTATGTAATTGAGTCCTGGGCAATGAGAATACAGCATCTCCCTGGGCTGGGTGATGGGCATGTATCTACACCCTGCCAGGCAGAGCTGATATAGCAATTCCAGGGCTGCAGTTGGAACTGGGGGTGAGGAGGAGGGGAGAGAAACTAGTCCCGTGGGACCCGGAGCTGGCAGGATGAAAGCTTGGAGCCCCTGGGCACAGGAGGCTCTTGCAACTCTGGAGGAAAGGCTGTGGTACAGCAAAGCCAACCCAGGCAGAACCGTCTACAAAAGACACAAAATGGGTGGTCCTGATAAGAGGGTACAAGCTGCTGGATCCAGCCATACCTGAAATTCAGACCTGCAATTTTTGCTTACTTAAACCCGTTAGTTTCCTATTGTACTTAGGCCAGATGAGCTGGGTTTCTGTCTCTTGCAGACTTATAGCAATAAGGTTATTTCTTCAGTATTGAACCTTTCTAGTGTCATAAGGAAGTAACTCCCTTCTTACTGGAGGTAAGGAAGACGGAGCATAGAAAAGTCTCTGTGTCTCCCAGGTAGTGCTCCTCTCCACGAAGGATGAGCCATCTGGGCGGGTGGGCCTGGGAGCAGTGGCTTCACGGGAGCGGTATGAACTGCTGCGACGCTGTCTGCTCGGATCACAGAGACCCCCGAGGGGTTCCCTTCTAACCTGAGACCCGCGCTGACGGAGGTGCGGCAATCAGGCGAGTGGTCTGATGCTCCCTGCTGTGGGGTTTGCAGGGAGAGGCAGTTGTGTTCGTTTCATTCTGAACGGCCGTAAGGAAGCCTGCTGCTTGCCCAACACTGCTCTCATGCTGAGAGTCAGAAACACAGGCCTTGCCCCGCCCAGGAAGATGGCAGAAAGGCAGCCCAACCCAGGGGAAGGCGTGGGGCATCCTAGAAGAGGTGGGACTGTGATAAGCCAGAGGAGACGCCACCAAGCCAGGTGGCCAGGTGCTCCAGCTTAGGACGCAGGCGTGGACGCCAGCCTTCGGCAGTCTTCTGAAGTCTGAATTCTTACACCAAACCTCCTGATTTTCTAATGTGGGGTCAATGGGGGAAATGATACCCCTTGGTGGGCAGGGCATGTGGTGGGGGGACCCTAATGCCTCTGTCCTCAACCCAGCACTCGGGGTTTTCAGGACAGTGGCCTTGGGATAATGGACAGATGGGAGACGCAGCTCTGGGTACCTGGGGGAGCAAATATTGGGTCCCTTCAGAAATGTCCTAGCAGGAGGGCAGGACTCCCGAAATGGCCCTTCTCAGCCACTGGGCACTTCTTATTTTGCGGTAAGGCCAAGCGTGTGTAAGAGGCACTTGCTGAGGTTAGTGCCAGCTGCCGTTTCATTGGTGGGGAGTCCTCGCTTTCCACCGAGATGCTCCGGAAGCTTCTACGTGATCTGTGGTCAAGTTGGTGGACACTCATGGGATACTGGACACATCCTGTATCCCATTTCAAAATCCCCTTGGCCCTGCTGGGCAGGCCAGGGAACCTCTACCTCTGACTCTAAAGTGGGGGAATTCCTGGGGGACCCGCTCAGCTCTTGCCCTTGGGCAGCCTAGAGGAGCCCCCTGGCAAATGGGGAGTGGGAGCCATCTACTCCTGCCCCCAGGCAGACAGCTCTGCAGAGCCCTGTCCCCCTGGTGGCCACTACTCCCCTTCTATCCACTCTCCCTCCTTGTTTCTCTCCCTTCCTGCTTTCCTGCTCCCTGGAGCCCCTCGCAGGTTCTGCTTCCCAGAGGCGCTGGCTCCAGCAAGGACGGGGCGTCAGGTCCAGACTGTGTAATGACAGCGAACCTGCAAGGCCTTTGTTCCAGGCAGAACTGTGCACTCAGGCCTGAGCTGATCCGCAAGGGGAAACGCCACGACGGACGGAACTCATCATGCAGGCTGCCTCCGACAAATACTAATGGGCCTCGAGAATTCTGTTGGCTGTGAACGTAAAAGGTTACAGAAAAATGACCTGAGTGACCTGGTTGCACACAAACATTTTGGGGGATCTGCCTAGTTGAACTTATTCTCTTGGCAAATCTAATTCCTCAGCGAGCTTTCTGAAAACAGCCTGTAGTGCCAGCTGTAGCCGCTAGATGGTGCTCTGCCAAACAAGAAGTGGTGGGCTCCAGCAGGAGCCAAAGGTGGGGCTCCCTTAGCGGGTCTCCCCGACAGGCTCCGGGCACACAGGGCTCTTCCTCCCGCGCAGTGCATGCAGCAAGCCTGCCCGGGCTCTCCTCTCCACCGGGCCTCACGGTGAGACCAGTCAGCCTGGTGGGCACTTTCCAACCCAACCCAGACCAAGCGTGTGCAAACCGGCGTGCATCCCCTTCCACTAGTTTTCCTGTGGCGCTGGCTCTTTCCAGAGCGTCGTGGCGGGCCAGGGTCCCCACCGGCACGTGAGCTGGGGCGAGCACAGTGTGTGCTGTCCACGGCCGGGTCCTCCACTCCTCGGTGATGCCGGTGCCCACGGACACTTGTTCAGTGAATGAATGATACCAGATGAAAGGATGAATCCTTTGCATGTGCATAAAAGGCTGAGTCGGGTTTGTTCCCAGAGCTACTGCGACTCCTGGTGAGTACCGACTGGAACAAAACGTGGCGTCCAGGACATTAAAAAACTGCTGAACTCCCAGGTGCGGTTTGTCTCTGAAATCTGCGCCCCACAGGGCAGGGAGCAGGAAGTCCTCCAGGCCCACCCAGTTCACTCGGGGGACTTTAAAATGCCAAGCAGCGACTCCGATCACCTCTGATGCGTGTCCTTTCCTTCCCAGCTCGGGGAGAGATGGACGACTTACAAAAGGGAAGCAATAAATTCTGGCTCATTGGGTTGCTTTAGATAAATCACCCATTTACAACAGGTATCAGAGATTCTGCTGGGCTTGCAGGGAGCGCCATGAACACCGCGTCCTGGAAATGAGTGAGCCATGGACCAAGGATTCGAAGGGGCGGCGCCTCGGGCAAGACCAACTGGTTGGGATGTCTCTCCAGTTTACAAACGAACACTGCAAAGACCTAAGTGGAATCAAGGATATGCGCGAGTGGGTGAGTCCTCACTGCCTGAGGAGTCCTCAAGGAGTCAGCCTGAGCTCGGGGTCCCCAGAAGCTCAGCTGCTGATAGCGTTTTGGGGACAGAAGGGGCCTCCGGACACCTGGGATAAGGACGGCTCGCCCCCGCCCCCACTCCCTGTTCTCTGGCTCTGCCCCGTCCGACCTGTGCCAACGGCCATGGCCTCCCCAGGGCCTCTGGCAGGGGCCCCCCTCACCCACCTGCACAGCTCTGCTTTAAAGCTCGCACTTAGAGAGTGTGAGCTTTTCCATTTCTCAGATGGATTTTAAATTGCAGTGTGGCCAGGAAAAGCAGGTCCACAGATGAGCTTTCTGTCTCGATGAAATGGGATTCTACTTGGAGATATGTGGGTAATGATGCTCTGTTTAATATGCTTCAATAAGCAGAGCAAATGTTTAACTTTCAATTGATATAAATGGCCTGCTGTAATTTTCTGGACTTGGGAAACCTATTTCTCTTGTGTTCAGGAAGCAGAAAAATTGAAGTGCTGGACCCCACATCCTCAGGAATAAGGTGACAGGATCACACAGGGTTTTGGGGAATGCGCTGCCCTCGGGAGATCTGGCCTTCTTATAGCACATGGCTGAGAGCAGGGCTCTGGGGGCTCCTCCTGATTCAGTCTTCTAAGGAGACAGGCGCTACTTCTGTTCACGTCCGTTTGTGCCTGTCAAGTGAAATAAAGTACCACGAGCTATAAACCTTCAAATCTGCATCTGCCAACTCTGAAATAAATGTGTTGGCTTTTAGTATAGGCTGTCCCACAGGCAGCAACTTCAGCGTTTTTGTAAAACGTGTGGAAGGTACTGATTTATGAGCTTCTCCTGCCTCACAGAGTGGCTTAACACCCTGGAACTTGTTGCGCGTTGGCCAGATGGGCAGAAAAATGCCCCATTCTCATCCCCAGAACCTGGGATGTGCTCCATCACATGGCAAATGGGACCTGAGGCTGCCAGCCTGCTGGGGGAGGGCAATGAAGAATAGGATTTAGGTTAACTGGGTGGGCTGGGGGCTCATAAGCTTTAACTGGGGAGGAGGGAAGCAGGAGGGAGACGCCAGTGATAAGGGTGGTAGAAAAACTTGACCAGCTGCTGCTGGCTTTGAAGCTGGAGGCAGGGGCCACAAGCCAAGGAAAGCGGGTGGGGTCTCAAAGCTGAAAAGGCGAGTAGCAGATTCTTCCAGAGGCCTGCGAGAGCACTGCAGTCCTGCTGGCACCTTGATTTTAGCCCAGAGACCACTTTTGACTTCTGGCCTCCAGAACGTTAAGGCAATAACTTTGTTGTTGTTTGAAGCCACCTAAGTCTGTGATTTGTAATTTGTTGCAGCAGCAGCAGTTAACGCATGCAGCCCTTGCCTCCTACCAGGGCTCTGCTGGGCAACCTTCTCGCCCGTCAGGTTGCGACTGCCTGGCTGTAGGGTGTGTGGGACCACGGTGGACGCGGGGCTCTTCCCACCCCATTTCCTGACACATCCTTGTTGGCTGCTGCTTGGGAGAGGACGGGGAGAAGATTTTCTTCCCACAGCCTCCTCTGCATCCTGGTCCCCGTGCCTGGACCAGGACCCTGTGTCCAGAAACATGCTTTACTGCTCATGCGTCCCTGGCACAGACTTTTCACTGTGACTCCCAGCACGGAGCCCACTCCAGGTGGCAGGAAAACACTCTGGGAATCCAGCACTTTACACGAAACTAACACTTACTTTATGCTGGTTTCCAAAAGAAGCATTTCTCATTTCTCCATCACTTAAAAAAAGACAACAAAAACGAGCAGCAGCCTCCCTTGACCCGAGTTGCTGTCTTTCACCCGCCTATCGGGCTCCCTCTTGAGTCCTGTTCCCCGCTCCTAGGGCCACTGGCTCCAAGGCCTCTGCTTCTGGCCTCCAACCTCTCAGTCCAGCCCGACCCCTCGCTGGACACTGTCACCAGGGTCCTGCCTGTAGCTCCAGGACGTGAGGCCGCAGCAAGGCACAGCTCAACTCCCCTCTGCAGCAGGTGCACGGGAGACCGGTGCTCTCCTGGAAACGCTTCCCCTCGGCTTCCAGACACCTCTGCCCTCTCCTCTTCAGCCTGGAAGCGGCGGGGCGGGCCAGAGCTGTTCTCCAACGGCACTTGAGCCTTGACTGAGCTAATCCAACCTCAGGCCTTCAATACCATCTACCCGCTGAAGACTCCATATTCGTCAACGCTAGCCAAAATCATTTATCCTTGGACAAGTAAAATCTCCTTCTCCATTTCTGCCCATCTGGAAAGTGCTTTAGGTTTGGGATGAGCGTAGACTGATTAGGAGAAATAACTGTTCAATGACAGAGGATTCCAGGAAACAAACAAAAGGATTAAAATACAGATATAAAAAAAAAAAAACCACACTAATGATAGTGGCTCTCCCTGAGTTGGGGACAGATACACGGAGAAGAAACAAGTGAAGAATCTCAAAAGAGCTGCCAGCTTCAGCTCCAGCCTGAACCCCAGAGCTCGAGGGGCTGTTGGTGCCTCTCGGCAGCCCCTTCCAGCTCTCCCCAGGGCTCTTCACCCCCGGGCCTGCGACTCTGCACATCCCTCTGTGGCCATGCGCTCATCTGAGTCCAGTGGAGGCTCTTCCGCCTGGAGGACCAGGTAAGGCATACAATGGATGTGAATCTCCTGGAACTGGGCCGGTTTCTTCTCCAAACTGCCCTGTTAATACCAAAACACTCAAAATAAATACATTAAAATAAAAAAATCAGAGAACTCAGCCTTTAGCTAATTTGGAAAGGAGCAACTGCTGATTTCTTATATTGTTATCCATCCTTGTCATGTTTGGCTTTTTTTTTTTTTTTTTTTTTGAGGGGAGAGGGAGTTTCTTTAAAATTCATATTTTCATTCGTTTAATATGTTCTATGTAACAAAGCACTTATAATGCATTATTTCCATTCTAAAGCCCAATTTCCAGAAGAATAAGATACTACACTGAATGTTTTTAAGTAGCTACCCAAATGACGACTTTCTACTTGGAAACCCCCATAAAATATTTGGCCTGCCTTAATGCTAGTGGATCACTTTGTGCACACAGCAATTTTAAATTATTGCAGTCCTCCACTCTTCTATAATGGGTTCTGATTTTCAAGTGATGGAAGTGCTTTGTACACCAAGTGAAACAATTTGGAAATATTGAAGTTCATCCATTTTGTTATTTAGAAGCAAGCAGGGTACTGTAAGGGCCCAATGTAATTTGAAATGACTTGCTGTTCTGAAGCTTTATAATGGGGTACATAGGGTTATGCTTACCCCAATAAGTGGGAAGAGGCCCTGTCGACCTCTGGATATCAAAGTGGAAAGATGCTCCAAAGGCCCCACCGAGGTAGAGCCCTTCAGCAGCTAAAAGCCGACAAGATGGCTTGAGGCCTCCTCTAACAGCCCTGACAGCAGACTTGATGGGTTCTTGTTTTGAATCTGAGAATAACAAACTCCCATGGAGAACTTAGCCTTATTAGCAATGTTCTCTTTCAATCCACTCATGATGCTCGGGAGAAATAAAGAGTTCTGTCCTATCCAGCTTTAATGAAGAGAAAGTAGGTATGGGTATCTTCAAATGGAGTGCACTAACACTTACTTTATGAGACGGATAAAAACTGGTTAGATTAAAGAGAGTAGATGGTAGTTTCCAGAACAGACATGTTAAAACAAAAAAGCGTCTTTCACGAGCACATATTGGTTTTCTGCATATATTTATTCAACGACTCTTTAGTGCCTGAGAAGGCACTGAATCAGCAACGATGTAAATTCAGATTAAAGAGAGGGAGGTCGCCCATCCCTTAACTGTCGGGAGAGAGCCCCCACACTGAGGCCAAGGGTCTGCCCAAGCAGTGGACCAACCTGACAGGGCAGGGATGGACAAGAGGGGCCTCGAGGAAGGGCTGCAGGGCGCTCAGGGCTCCACCTGCTTTTCTCCTGTCACAGCATATTCCTCACGAAGGAAATACAACACGGCTTAACAACATGGCTCAATGGTTTTTAATATGCCATGTGTCCTGAAGACAAGTCCTATCGATGGAGGGCAGAGTGCTTCCTAGAGCAGTGCTTTTCAACTCTCTTTTCTCGTTAACCCAAATTCTCGTCCTCAGCCCCTCTGAGGACCCGTGATGGCAAGCGTCGGCTGTCTCCGCCAGAGAAGCAGACCCTGAGGTGTTTTTCTATACTTTGTTCACATGTACACAGTTGTGGGTTTTTGTTTTGCTGTTTCCAAACATAAATGTATAATAAAGAGTGGGCTTAAGAATCGCTACCCTGGAAAAATGAAGCTGTCTGTGGTCAGGAGCAGGAGCTGGCCCGAGGATTCCCATCAACTGCTGACTCAGGAGACGTGCACCTTCAATGTGACACCTATGACAGCCACACATACACGCCAAGTTAGCGCAGCTGCCTGGATGGGCCACTCGGAGGCCCAGCTCACAGGTCTTAAACTTCAAGTGTTTTTATAATCAAGTTAAGCCAAAAATACATCAACAAATACAGAATGGTTTATTTAATAAAACTGGAAGCCCCAGAAACAGGTAAAATAACAATACAAAAGTTGATGACTAGATACAGAGTTCAGATTCACATTTCACACTTTCAATTGTTTTCAATGACGCCAGTTCCTTCTATTCAAAATACCGTTTTCTTACAACCCATTCAACCATCACCCCTGCAACCATCAGTCTTCAGCCTCAACCAGACCCAAAATAAAATGATGCATACTCTCTAGGTGAGAATTAGAATACCCTCTCAGTTGCACTGTAGCTCAAGATGGGGCAGGATGTCAAAATAGTTTTCAATGCATGCTCTTCCTTCAAAAAAGTAATGTCAACAGTTTAAAAAATAATAATTTTTTGAAGCAGCAAATAAAATATTCACTACCAGCCTGTTCCAAAACTCCTGGCAGTGGCAAGGTCTGTGGCTTATGAACAAAACCCTAAGTACAGCCTTTCAGTTAATCATTACAGCATCTGCCATATTTTACCTTTAAAAAGATTCTGTCATTCCTCAGCCTGGGGAGATGTTTCTTGAGAGAGAGATGGAAAGGGAGGCACGAGGAGGCAGGGAGAGGGAGATAGATCATATGGTTGCGGAAATAAAATAATATTCGTTTAAAAAATACATGTACAGCAGCCCATGACTCTGGATCCTCCATTTGTTTATTTTCTTTTAAAAAGGAAGCACAGCTACAGGAGGGGCCCAGGGGCTCTCCCACGAGGAGAAGCGCCGCGCTTGGCTGCAGCCTGCATTTCTCATGGGCAAGGGCCCGGCGCAGCGGGAGAAGCAGCAGTAAGGCACTTACCTAGTTTATCTGCGTAGAAGAAAAGGAGGAACTAATTCAGGTAACATGCACGTTTTAAGAAAGCCAAACATTTACGGCAATGTAAAAGTCTTGCCTCTTCTCAGTGCACTAGGCCGGTTCATTTACCGACTGGGCGGTCTGATCAAGCGTCCAGGCTTGGAAATGTCAGGTCCTCCCACCGGCAGGCACGCCGTTTGCTCTTGATCGCTGGCGGTCATATTTCACAGAAACAATAAGGAACAGCAGGAGAGTTGCTCCTTGAATAGCAGCCAGAAGAAAAAAGTAATAGTTCAAGTAGCAGCTGTTAATATTACCTAGGGCAAACGAAAGAAGAGAGTTGTGTAAACTGCATTTACAGAGCCATTTTAACAGATTATACTGTTTAATTTAGTGCCTGCGAAAGTCAGTTGACTTTTAAATGTGCCCATAAAAAAAGAAAGTGATTATATTTCTATAATTCAAAATATTCAAGTATTCTCTTTTCGAAACCATGGCAAAAGCCGCCCTGCGGTCAGCTGTCACCTAACAGGGGCTGCATCTGACCGTCTGCTTCCGCCTCCCCCTCTCCTCTACAGGACAAAAGGAGAGCCCCCCCACCTGCGCCCGGCCTCCTTCTGCCGCAGCCCCCGTCCTCAGGGGACTGCGAGACCATCCATCTCGCCCCACATGGGCCGCCCACCATGCGCTGGAACCGGCAGCGAGAGAAACATGCCAAGCAACTTGTTTATTTGTTAAAAAATGCTTATTTTTTCCCCAGAAATTTTGGGAAAAATTAAAAATTGCCTGTGTTCTCGTCACCAGAAGCAAATGGCTGGCAGTTTGCTTTCTAGTCTTTTGAATGCAGACCACTTTCCCCTCAATTAACTCAGGGATGTTTCCCACAATGACATTACGCCCAGTGGAGCTGATGTTTTTGAGGGAGAACATAAACATAAAAAACCAGCACCTTAATATCTCCACATCGAAGCCTGAAATGCACGTTCGGAAAAACCTGGCTGTACAACCTGTGCCCTTTCAGCCATCATGTGGGACACCAGCCTGACAAGCACGTCCGCTTTGAGTTCACTGACCCCCTCACCCAGCCCCCATCGCCGACACACACCGAGAACTCCATAAGGCACCTGCCTGCAGCACGTCATCTACTGCCAGCGGCCCTGGGGGTGCCTGGAGAGGCCCAGCGCTAGCCGTGGTGCCCAGAGCTCAGCGTCCTCGTCCAGGACACAGGGCTGACACAGGGAGCACAGTCCGCGATTCCCAAGTGGGGCTACTGACCTGCGAGCACAGCGCGGGGACGTGGGGACGCGCGGACGTGGGGACGGCCATAGCAGCGAGTGGCAGAAAGTGGGTGCAGCGCGGCCACCTGGACAGGAGGCGCCAAGAGCGGCTCAAAGCGCCACGGCCGTGTGGCCCCAGGAAGACCGACACCGTGGGCAGGGCTGTGGGCCAGGCTCCCACGCCACTGCGAGTGCCCCAGACAACAGGGGACTCTGTCCACACCTGAGGAGAGGCGGCCGACCGACGGGCTGCGTCAGCAAGCCACCAGGAGGAGCTCATGCCATCGGATGAAAGGTGCCGTGCTTCCTGACACACCTCAAAAGCAATTCCTAATTTGTTCATTCAAATAAACGAGACTTCCTTTCTTCTAGAGGACTTTTAAAAATTGGGTTATTCTGATACTTCCTTCTTCTGTCTGAACGAACTCACTGATACTGGCTGTTCCACTGTGCTTTTATTAAATCAGCATACTTAACAAATAGAAGCGTGCCCGTGTAATGTGCACGTGCTTGTGTAATGAGCACTCACACACTGTTACAGGGCCTCCACCACAGACACTGCACAGCACAGTCATTTCCTAGCCACTGATTCTGGAAGAGGTCTGCTCACCATCTGGGCTTCTACCGCACTAAGGCTCTACTACCCCACACACATCTGAAACCAGACCAAGGCTCTACTACCCCACACACATCTGAAACC
>PVIY010056366.1:0-13338 GCA_004026745.1 Myrmecophaga tridactyla | reverse complement strand
GGAATAAAAATAAATAATAGGGGGAACAAATGCTAAAAGAAATTTAGTTTGAAATGCTAATGATCAATGAAAGCAAGGGGTAAGGGGTATGGTAGGTATAATCTATTTTTTTTCTGTTTTTGTTTTATTTCTTTTTCTATTGTCTTTTTATTTCTTTTTCTGAATGGATGCAAATGTTCTAAGAAATGATGAATATGCAACTAAGTGATGATATTGTGAATTACTGATTATATTTGTTGATGTTTTATTTGGTTTCTTAATTTTTTAATCAATAAGTAAATTCAAAAAATAAAAAAAGGGAATTTATTACATTGCAAGTTTACAGTTCTAAGGCCATAGAAATGTCCAAACTAAGGCATCCAGAGAGAAATACCTTAACTCCAAAAAAGGGCCGATGACATTCAGGGTTTCTTTGTCAGTTGAGAAGACACATGGCAATGTCTGCTAGCTTTCTCTCTAAGCTTCTCCTTTCAGAATGGCTTACCCAGGGGCATTTTCTTTCTGCATCTCCAAAGGTCAAGGGCTGTGTGGGCTCTGAAGCCTTTTCCAAAATACTTCCCTCTTAAAGGGCTATAGTAAATGACCCTCCTTGAATAAATGGAGTCACATCTCCAAGGAAACCACCTAATCAAAAGGTCCTACCCACAATTGGGTGGGTCACGTGTCCATGGAAACAACTTAATCAAAAAGATTCCACCCAACATGTTGAAATAGGATTTAAAAACATGGCTTTCTATAGATGGTAATTAATATTTTAAAATTTTATCTTATGTGTGAGACTAAAGCAAAAAATGTTTGTTACAAAATTTATGTTTTGACTAGTGCATTTCATAATATAACTTATGTAGACAGCTTAATTGAACACTATAAATGCATGGAACCTTGAGTAGGACATGAGATTTTGTTGGTTTGTGCAGAGTGATGCCCTGATAAATTCCAGAGTGATTTGAACAGTGAATAAAATAGTATTTGCAAAGTCCCCTTCAGGGAATGGTGAGAAAGGGGGAAAATTCAACTTCCCCAAGTAGAATTCTTGATATTCTCACAAGTAGTGAGGACAACCAAAGCTATAGGTTGAACCCCCAATCTTGGGGGTTGTTCATATGAAACTTAACCCCACAAAGGATAAGTCAAGCCTACTTAAAATTGGGCCTGAGAGTCACTCCCAGGAGAACCTCTTTTGTTGTTCAGATGTGGCCTCTCTCTCCAGCCAACACAGCAAGCAAACTCACCACCCTCCCCTTGTCTACATGGGACATGACTCCAAGGGGTGTGGACTTTCCTGGCAATGTGGGACAAAATCCTGGAATGAGCTGAGACTCAGCATCAAGGGATTGAGAAAACCCCTAGAATGAGCTGAGACTCACTATCAGGGGATTGAGAAAACCTTCTCCACCAAAAGGGGGAAGAGTGAAATGAGACAAAATAAATTATCAGTGGCTGAGAGATTCCAAACAGAGTTAAGAGGTTATCCTGGAGGTTATTCTTATGCATTAAATAGATATCACCTTGTTAGTCAAGATGTAATGGAGAGGCTGGAGGGGACTGCCTGAAAATGTAGAGCTGTGTTCCAGTAGCCATGTTTCTTGAAGATGATTGTATAATGATAAAGCTTTCACAATGTGACTGTGTGATTGTGAAAACCTTGTGTCTAATACTCCTTTTATCTACCTTATCAGCAGATGAGCAAAACATATGGAGTAAAGATGAATAATAGGGGGAACAAATGTTAAAATAAATTTAGTTTGAAATGCTGGTGATCGATGAGGGGGAGGGTGGGGGTATGGTATAATGAATTTTTTTCTGTTGTCTTTTTATTTCTTTTTCTGAATAGATGCAAATGTTCCAAGAAATGATCATGATGATGAATATGCAACTGTGTGATGATATTTTGAATTACTGATTATATATGTAGAATGAAATGGTCAAAAGTTAGGAATGTTTGCGTTTATTTGATGTTTTTGGTATTTTAAAAAAATGAAAATTAAAAAAACAAACAAACATAGCTTTATGGTGTACACAGCAGTTTCAAACCAGCACTGTCCTCAATCCCACATTCCTTTCAATACACCCATACATCCCTAAAGGCACCTACATATTTGTTTGATGATTTGGTTTTTCTTCAGTTTAAGATTTTAAACAAAGTTTCTATGTTTTAAGTCAGATAGGAATAAGAAATTATGAGCAACAAGATTTCCACAAAATGAGTTGAAATTTAACAGATGATGAGCTAAGTTAAAATTTAATGAACGAGTCAAATATTACCCTGAAAGTATAACTCTTGGCAGAGTAGACATTGGGTAGTAAAAGAGCAACAGTATTATTTTCAGGATCTTGGGAATGACAGCAATGGGAGATACTGATGTACAAAGGATGTCAAAGACCAACATGCATTTGGCATCCAGAATAACAGTGTGGAACACAGCACTGAAGTCCATTCTGGCCTTGACTTTGAACATGCCTGTGGAAAGTTTCTTAACTTTCCTATTTCTCTGTTTACTGGCTGATTAAAATAAGGTTGCAAAGAAATAAAACAATCATATGTTTTATAACAAGCATCTCAGTCACTGCTGGTAGACACATAAATTGGCATAGTGTTGCTAGACAGCAGTTAAACAGTATCTGGTTCTTTTCTTTTGTTTATAAATCTAGTATCATGCCATGTTATAAATTTTCCAGAAAGAGATATCAAATCTTTACCTTTGCTGGTTATTATTAAGGGATCAAACTCTGAAAAATCTAATGTTATCTTGTGGATTTGTTTCTGGTAGAGATGCAATTGATTTCTGTCTAGTAATTAGATGTTAACCACTTTTAAAAAAATCTAACCTAGTAATCTTATTCTGATTTTTTTTTCAAATGTCTACAAATACGAGGTTCACTCTTTAGTTTTACAGAGAATGGAAAAAAAAACCTTTCTAAAGGATCATTTTTAAAAATAAGCAAGGTCATAAATTTTAGCAAGTGCTATGCTAAGGTAAAAGTACACATTTATATCACCCGCTTCTCTTAGAAATCAAAATTAATGTCATATTTATACCAATGTTTATCAAATGAAAGTGCATTTTTCTGCACATTTGTGTTTTAAATTGAACAGAAGTTTATACTTAAATATAGGAAAAAAGATCTGGAATTTCCTAGCTACTTTGTTAGCAAGTGAAAAGACGTGGTTCAAGAAATCTTGTTTTCTCAACATAATGAATATTTCTCTCAAAATTGCATTTCTCCAGCAATAGACAGTTCCATGGCATAAATGTTCTTATCTTTCTTTACCTCTGAAACAAGTGCTTGACTTAGCTCTTGGCTCCATCTTGGAGCAAGACTTTGTTAAACAAAACTTAGGTAACATTTATGCTTGTGATGAAAGAACATTGAAACATAGCATAATACACTTAAAATGATGCATATGACATTTTGTTGTCTCTTTATGATAAAACAAATCTTTTGTCCCCCTTTCATTCAGTATTGATATAAACAAGCATGACTTGAAAATATAAAGTAATATGAAAGTCTAAATGATCCATCATTTTTCACTAATTTTAGGAGTTCAATAAACAAATAAAACAAAATAAATGAAAAATCAGGAAAGATAAAATGTCTGGAGAAGATAATTTATATTATAAAAATATTTTTTTAACTTTTTAGAGGTAAAACCTGCTTTAACAAAAAGACAAACCAAAAATCAACCAGGCACAAATATTTAAATGAAGTGAACAGCTATGGTGGTTAGCAGTAAGCACCTGATATTACTTAAACCTGAACTTTAGATCATAGATAATTCAATGCATAAATGAAACGTGAAAAATAAAGGGAAACATTCAGTTATCTTCATCTGAGTCCCACAGAACTAATTTATCATGAATGGATCTCAAAATTAGGAGCTCAGTAGAATCCCTGTGTTCAAAAACACATTCTCCTTATACAAATCACCTTAATATATTTAACAGTAAACTGACGCGAATCTTGTATACATACATAGAAAGGTGATATGCTGGCTTTATTAGAACTGAAAAGTAGTACACTTTAGATGAATCCTAGGTAAAGTCTTACAGATGGTATATTTCAGAATGTATTTCATTATTGAAAATGAAGGATATCTGTCCCTCATTTCTTTCGACTATGTTGTTATATTAAAAAAGAATCTGAATCTTTGTTCTTTATCATTATTAAACTAATCTGCTTTGTACAAGATTTTCAACCAAATCTTGGAATTTCAGAACAGCTGTGGCATGAAGATTTGTCCATATTTGCCAATAAGAATTGTGTGAGAGTAATGTGTGGGGAAAAAAATATTAGAAACAATGTCAGAATTTGGGTTGTATCTTCATGCCTGTGTCTACTTGTGTAGCTGTGGACAGATTCTTTTATCCCTTTGTGCTTGGAAGAGTGCAGATGATCAAAAATATAAAAGACAAGGTCCTGTGTTGTACAGGAGTTAAGGCACCATGGGAATGATTACAATAAAACTCACCATCATATGAGTATCAAATAATCGATCTGCACATGAGTGTGGGGAAAAAGAACACTTCTCCGTGAGATAGTCAAGGGAAGCTATGGGAAGGCATCAGGTTTTGAACTTTATCTTAAAAAATGTAGAGTTTGATGACCAACTTGCAATTTTAAATATTACTGGACAGGATAGAGTACCATAATTATTTGAAAGTGAGTCCCTTTCTGTAAGTTGAGATGAAAATGTAGAATTGTGACCCGAGTTATCTAAATAAACTTTTCATTACTGGAAAATCCTTCCAATTTCATGGTTCAGTCTTTCCTATAATTAATAAACAAAAGTAATTGGGGTCACTTGCTGTCCTTTGGTAATTCATCAGTCCCCTCTCTAACAAATATCCATTTTCTATCTGGGACTTAGTCTAAGAGGCTTGAGGCAAGAGGGATAGGTGTTTTACTTCCAAAATTGTCATTTTTTGATTAAATCCAAATCATTTGCAGTTTTTGCAAACATTCTCCAATTTATTTTGAGGTTTAAAATTTAATCTCATTGGTTTCAGCAGATTCTTAATCCTCTAAAACTTATAAAAATAGAAAGTAATAATTATGAAAATATAACATCGTTCTAAAGACGTTTACATATGTTATTTGATTCTAATCTCACACAAATATCCTATTATAGAGATACTGTTATTATTCTCATTTTACTGATGAGAAAACTGAATAGTTGAGAAACTTATCCCAAATCACCCAGATAATAAGTAGAACATCCAAGAGCTAAAACTAGAGTTTGGTACCAAAAGCCTTATTGTCTTAAACATTCTGGAAGGAAATGGCTATCGGGCTTCCAGTTTTAAAGGGACAACCTTAAATTTTCAGAAATGTCATAGTGTTTATGGACTTAAAAAAATTCTAAGATAATTATTTTATGCAGCTAAAATATAACTTTAATATGAACACCAAATTTACGAAAGTTATTTTAGGTTTTAAGTGTGTAGAGTTTTGTATATGTATATATTGATTTGCTTCATTATCTTTTGGGAGATCAGAGGCAATTTGTTCCTTCAATCTTATTTCCTTAACCTAGATGCAGGCCTAAATAATGATGATATTAAATATTAAAGGATGAAAACTTTGGTGGCATAAGTATATTTACAAAGAAATTAAGTTTGTTTTAGGAAAACTTCACATCTGTGTGGTAACTTTTAAAAAATTCTCAGATTATCACACATAATATGATTTTATCCTAAATCCAAACAAAATAAAATAAGGCAGGTGTTATTTCTTTTTTATTTTACAGATGAAGAACTTGAAACACAGATTCAGGGTATTTCCCAGAGCTACATAGCCAAAGGGAAAGAGCGGTCAGAAATCCAATTCTCTGAACTTCCAATCTCAAGGTCTTTCAATTATTCTTTGAAGAAACTACTATCATTGTTGAATATCTTTTCTGTTTTCATTTCATTTTTCTTCTATGACACATTTTAGAAGCATCCTTGACAATAAAGAGCCTTTATATGGCCATTTCCAGGAGTTGTGGGACGAGTTAAAAATGCATTCTTGGGCGGCTGCCGTGGCTCAGCAGGCAGAGCTCCGACCTGCCGTGCTGGAGGTCTGGAGTTCGATCCCTGGTGCCTCCTGCCCATATGCAAATTAAAAAAAAATAATAATAATAATAATAAAAAATAACCTGAAAAAAATGCATTCTTGATAATTCATACAGTGATTTCTATGTGCTTGGGATTTTTGGGGGTGTTGTAGAATGGAGACTCAGATCAGTGTGCTGCATTTCAATTTTCTCATGGGCAATGAATGATAATTATGAGGTTGCCAAAATTAGTTCACCTAGTTTGAATGTTAAATGGCAGGCAAGGGCAGAGAGGAGTTCTCTCCTTTCTGTTAGGGAACTAATGGCAAAAACCTTTAATCAGAGGGAAATAGCTACAGAGTCAATAAAGAGGTTTTAGTACAGAGTAATTATTAGTAGTAAGCGATTAGAGTAAAGCTTCTCAAAGTGGGCGGACACATTATTTGCATGTGAATCCCCCCAGGGACATTTGCTAAACTCTTGGGCTCTGCCCCAGACCTATCGAATCCAATTCACTGTGTTGGGACCCAGAATAATAGCATCACAGATTTAGACAGGCACTGATAAAATAGAATTAGCTAAAGAAAAAAGAATTTTGCCATAAAAAATTAACTCCCACAAGTGCCAGGCTTCACGTTGTGACATCCTTCCAAAGAGCATAAAATGGAAAGAATGGCTTAACAGTGGAGAAATCTGAAAAATACTGCTTCATTCAGGCAGACATTGACTGTGGTAAATTGTAGGCTGTGCACTTCATATGAAATAATGATCTCCCTCCCCAAAACACATGACTCTAGGCTAATAGCATTTTTTAAAAATCATGCAAATTCAGTAGTAGGGTGTCACACACACACACAAAATAGAAAGCAAAAACAGCACTCCTCAAAACTTTCAAGTTCACAAAAACAAGGAAAGGCTGAAAAACTTTCACAGCCAAACAGAGCTGAAGGAGACATGACAACTAAATGGAAAGTTGTGCCCTGGGTAGAATAGTGAAACAGAAAAGGACATCAAGTAAAAACTAAGGAAATCTGAAACTATGGACTTGAGTTAGTAATAATGCATCAATATTGGTTCATTAATAGTAACAAAGGTACTATACAATGCAAGATGTAATAATAGGGAGAACTAGATGTACAGTGTATGAGAACTCTCTCCACTATTTCTCAATTTAAAACTTTTCTTAAAAATGAAGTCTATCCTAAAGAACACCTAGGGCAATATATAAGATTCCACAAGAGTTCCATGCACTAGTGTAACTTTCCAGAAACCTACAACCTCCAGAGGGGTCCCTGGACCTGGTAAGTCCTGAAACCTAGCCTAGCCTCTCCAGAACATCAGCTAGTTCCATCTCCCTACCCCATGTTAATGACAGCCTCTTCCAAAATGAAAAAGTTAGAATGGCCAGAGCCCAAACAACTCTAAAGAGAGGGACAGAAAGATCAAATGTTATGGTAGAGTTATACAGAGAAGATAGGATTTAGCAAATGAATATGATTGCTGAATCATTAAATTAATATCTCTTTTAGGCTCTGGTATCTTAGAGCAACTAGAAGTAAAAACCTAAAATTGTGAAATTGTAACCCATGTCAAACTCTGAAATATGTTCTACAACTAATGGTGGTACTGTGCTTTGAAAGTGCTTTTTGTATATATGTTATTTTTCACAAAAAAGAAAAAAAGGTCAATTGTGATAAAAAAAAATACTTAAGCCTTCTAGCATCCTATATTCTGGAGCAGCTAGAAGAAAAAATCTGAAAGGATCATATGGTAACCCATGACAAACTTGACAAACTCTGGGATCTGTCCTGTAACTGCTGCTGGAGAGTACTTTGAAAACTATTGCTTTATTAGTTCTTTGCTTTGCATGTATGTTATATTATACAATAAAAGTTAAAAAAAAACTATTAAAAACACTACAACAATGAAGAAATTCTTGGTCTGCTGATGGTAATTGGGGTCAGTACAGTAAATGACAGAGAAAAACCAATTTTTTTCTGCTATAAAAAAAAGTTTGTGCTTTGACTGAGTCATTTAGGCTAGGCTAATGGCAAGATACTGTAGTTGGTAAGACAGAATTGTTTACCCAAGACAAAGAACTTCCAGAAAGATTTTTCTCTAAAGCTCCTTTTAGTCAGTGCTTCACCAGACTGAGTTAGAGAAAGAAAAGTTGACATTGATGGAGGTATACACAGCATATGTTTTAACTCATGTAATACTCCAAGTAGCCCTATGAGCTTTGGATTAACCTCACTTCATAAATGAGAAAAAGGAGACAGAAAGGTGAATTGATTTGCCCATGTCTGAAATCTTGTTGGTGGTAGAGCCCCTTGCAAACCAGAAAAATATCTGACTCCAAGTCTGTGTGCTGCTCTCCTATACTGTACCCCTGCCAAATGGGGTTTCCCAGTGAAAGCGCGCTCTTCAACTCTGGCTAAGAAAGAATAACTTAAGTCACTGGCGGTTTGTTTCCCCTTTTAACCTCCTCTCTTTTCCTCATATCATATATTCAAATCATCAAGAAATCCTGGGACTCTACCTTTAAAATATATATAGAATCTGACTGCTTCTCACCATTACATCCACTGCCACACTGAACCAGCCCCCATGGAAGCTTGCCCAGATTATTGTGATTCAATCAGTTTTGACAAATGGAAGTAGTGGTTTAACAACAAGAATTATAATATAGAATGGTCCATCAGCCCCTAAATTTCCTTCCTGCCACTTTTAGTCAATCTTCCCATCACTGCCACCATTATCACCAGCCTCTGGCAACCACTCATCTGCTTTCTAGCACTTTAAATTTGCCTTTTCTAGAATCCATTTCATTTAAATGGGAACACACTGTATATATTCTGTTGTATATGGTTTCTTTCACTTGACAAATGCTTTGGAGATTCATTTATGTTGTTATATGTGTCAGTAATTCATTCCTTTTGATTGCTGGGGAGTATTCCATTTTATGAATGGAATATAGTTTGTTTCATCCATTCCCCATTTGATGGACATTTGGATTCTTTCATTTTTGGGGTATTTTTTAAAACTTTTTTTTATTGTATAATATTACATATATACAAAGCAAAGAAATAAAAAAGCAATAGTTTTCAAAGCACTCTTTAAAAAGGTGTTACAGGATAGATCCCAGAGTTTGTCATGGGCTACAATATGATCCTCTCATATTTTTCCTTCTAGCTGCTCCAGAATATAGGAAGCTAGAGGGCTTAAATATTTTTTTATCATCACATTTGACTTTTTTTTCTTCTTTTGTGAACAATAAAATATATACAAAAAAGCTATAAATTTCCAAGCACAGCACCACAATTAGTTGTGGAACATATTTCAGACTTTGACATGTACTACAATTTCACAATTTTAGGTTTTTATTTCTAGTTGCTCTAAAATACTGGAGACTAAAAGAGATATCAATTTAATGATTCAGCATTCATATTTATTGGTTAAGTCCTATCTTCTATGTATAATTCCACCATCACCATTGCTCTTTCCATACCTCTCATTAGGGTTGTTTGGACTATGGCAATTCTAAATTTTTGATATCAGAATGGTCTGTCACTAACATAGGATAAGGGGATGGAACTATCTGTTGATCTGGAGAGGCTGAGCTATGTTTCAGCACTTATCTGGACCAGGGAGCCATCTGGAGGTTGTAGGCACCATTATGGAACCCTTATGGAATCTTATAAATTGCCCTAGGTGTTCTTTAGGATTGGCTGGAATGGTTCTAGTTGGGGGTTGGCAGGTTATGAATAGGTAGCAAGGTCTACCTGGAGCTTGTGTAAGAGCAACCTCCAGAGTAGACTTTCAACTCTATTCGAACTCTCTGTGCCAATGATGCTTTATTAATTACACTTCTTTCCCCCTATTTCATCAGGGTGTAATTATTGATCCCACAGTGCCAGGTATGGATTCATCCCTGGGATTCATCTCCCACATCGCTACAGAGACTTTCATCCCTGAATGTCATGTCCCACATAGGGGGGAGGGCAATGATTTCACTTGCAGATTTGGACTTAGAGAGACTGAGGCCACATCTGAGCAACAGCAAAGGTCCTCCAGAAATAACTCTTAGGCATTCCTATAGGTAGTCTATGCTTCTGTGCTACCTACACAAGCTTCACAAGAGTAAGCCTCATGATCAAGGGCATGGCCTATTGATTTGGGTGTCCCTAAACTTTGACACAGTATCAGGGGATTCCCTGATGGTAAGGTTTAATAGTGCCATATTCTTTCTCTCCTCCCTCAGGGGACTTTGTCAATATTTTTTGATTATCTAGTTAATATACTCTAATATGTTTCTAGGCATTACAGTTTTGGAGAACTTTGAATAAAGCTGCTGTGAATGAACATTTGAGTACAAGTCTTTGTGTGAACCCATATCTTCATTTCAGTTGGTTAAGTATCTAAGAGTGGATTAGCTGGATTTTATATGTGTATGCTAAACTTATTAAGAAACTGTCCAGTTTTCAAAGTGGTGATTTTGCATTGCCATTATAAGAGTTCCAGTGGCTTCATCCACACCCTTGACAGTGTGAATTGAATCTCTAAATTTAGATATTGAAGTGGATGTATGGTTTTAATTTCACTTTCACTGTGATTTTAATTTGCATTTTTCCAATGACTAATAGTGTTGAGTATGTTTTTATGTACTTTTTGCCATCTGTTTTAGTTTGCTAGCTGCCAGAATGCAATATACCAGAAATGGAATAGCTTTTTAAAAAAGTGGAATTTAATAAGTTGCTAGTTTACAGTTCTAAGGCTGAGAAAATGTCCCAATTAAAACAAGTCTATAGAAATGTCCAATCTAAGGCATCCAGGGAAAGATACCTTGGTTCAAGAAGGCCAATGAAGTTCAGGGCTCTCTCTCATGTCTCCACCTAATACAGTTTAACAAACGCTCTTGATTGAGTCACTTCTCCAGGGAGATGATCTAATTACAGTTTCAAACATACAGTACTGAATAGGGATTGGAAGAAATGGCTGCCTTTACAAAATGGGATTAGGATTAAAACATGGCTTTTCTAGGGTACATACATCCTTTCAAGCCAGCACACCATTCATACATATTCTTTCCTTGTGGAATGTTTTTTCAAATCTTTTGCTCAGTTTTTAATCAGTTTATTGATACTTTATTATTAGAAATCTAGAACTTCCAGATGGGACTTGATTACTTTACTGGAGTCCTATAAAACAGGAAACATTTTGGAGAAAGTAGGTGATTCTAAGAGAGCAGAATGATGCAGCCATGAGCAGCAGAGTCCACCAGCCTGTGACCTTGAAGATGCAGAAAGAAAATGCCTCCCAGGTTGCTGCATAAAACAGGAAGCCAGGAAAGAAAGCTAGAAGATGATGCCAGGGAAGAAAGCTAGAAGATGATGCCTGGTTTGCCATGTGCCTTTCCAGATGAGAGAGAAACCCTGGCTGTGTTTGCTATGTGTCTTATCACTTGAGAGAGAGAGACTCTGAACTTCATTGGCCTTCTTGAACCAAGGTATCTTACCCTGGGTGCCTTAGATTGGACATTTCTATAGACTTGTTTTAATTGGGACATTTTCTCAGCCTTAGAACTGTAAATTTGCAACTTAGTAAATTCCCCTTCTTAAAAGCCATTCCATTTCTGGTATATTGCTTCTGGCAGCTAGCAAACTAGAACAGTAGTAAATATTTGATAAATAAATAAACCTCTCAAAGATTCTTTTATATGAAAAAAGGTTTAATACAACTACCCTATAAATTGTGGTAAGATGTTCTGATTCTGTATATGAATATTCTTATGTATCTAAATGCATAGTGGGTAATGGGTATTTAATAAATGTTAGTTGAATGTGAAATCTGTATTGTCTCAGAGTCAAAATATCAGAGCATTTTCGTTGTGTGGTAGTTCAAACTACTATTCTCCATTCATGTATCTTATATACACTAACATTTGCTTCTGTTTTTATATGGTCAGTTCTTTGGTTGCTGATTTTGTTTTTGGCCGTTAAATGGATTGTAAAATATACTGAAAAATTAAATATCCTTTTTAGTAGAGTTGAAAGACTGACTTATCTTTCATTTTTTAAATATCTCCAAGTGTTTTTTTTCAGATACATTTTGTTAAATAAAACCCCAAAACTCATTTTGTGAAACATATTTCCCATTATATTTATATTTTTCAATTTTAATGTTTTTATTGCATAGTATAACATATATACAAAGAAAATAAATAAAAAAGCAATAGTTTTCAAAGCACTCTTCAACAAATTTACAGGACAGTTCCCAGAGGTTGTCATGGGATACCATATAAACCTCTCATACTTTTCCTTCTAGCTACTCCAGCATATAAGAGGCTACAGGGCTTAAATATTTTTTATCATCATAATCGACTTTTTTCCTTCTTTTTTGTGAAAAAATAACATATATACAAAAAAGCAATGAGCTTCAAAGCACAATATCACAATTAGTTGTAAAACATATTTCAGAGTTTGACATGGACCATATAATTCCACAATTTTACACAATTCCACAGCTAGTTTTACATCTAGCTCATCTATTCTGGAGAATATTCCATGAGCACTAGAGAAGAATGTATGACCTTGTGCTTTGGGGTACAATGACCTATATATGTCCGTTAGGTCTAATTCATTTATCAAGTTATTTAACTTCTCTATTTTCTTGTTGATCTTCTGTCTGGTTGTTCTATCTATAGAGGAGAGTGGTGTATTGAATTCTCCTACTATTATTGTTGAAACATCTATTGCTTCCTTCAGTTTTGCTAATATCTGTCTCATGTTTTTGGAGCTCCTTGATTGGGAGCATAAACATTTATGATTATTATATCTTCTTGGGGAATTGACCCTTTAATTAGTATATAGTGTCCTTCTTTGTTTCTTATGATGTCTTTACATTTAAAGTCTATTTTGTCTGGTATTAGTATAGCTACTCCTGCTTTCTTTTGGTTACAACTTGCATGGAAAATCTTTTTCCATCCTTTCACTTTCAATCTATTTGTATCTTTGTGTCTAAGATGAGTCTCTTGTAAGCAATATATAGCTGCATTATGTTTCTTAATCCATTCTGCCAATCTATATCTTTTAATTGGTAAATTTAGTCCATTAAGATTCAAATTTATTACTGAAGAGGCATTTCTTTTTTTTTTTTAACTTTTTATTAATTAAAAAACTTAACAAAAGAACATTAATATATCATTCCATTCTACATATACAATCAGTCATTCTTAATATTATCATATAGTTGCATATTCATCATTTTTTAGAACATTTGCATCGATTTAGAGAAAGAAATAA
>PVIY010056365.1:0-13351 GCA_004026745.1 Myrmecophaga tridactyla | reverse complement strand
CCTCAGCCCTGCTCCCTAGAATCCTGTAATGCCCCCTCCTTACTCACCTTCTCAGATGCCCCCACTCGGGTTTGCCCTGAACCCACCGTCACCTTAACCTTCACACAACCCTCTTGTGATTGGGTTTCCCACTGAACGACTTGCACAAAACCATGCCCTGGCCTCTGGGGGTGACCTCAACCTGCCCTGCCAAGGTGTTTCTCCCTTTAATCCATCAGCAGGTGATTTGCCCTGAACCTACCCCCCCCAACACACACACACACACACACACACACACTCCATACACTTCTTGGAAGGGGTTCTTTAGGAAAACAGAGAGAGACAAAACAAACAAAGAAACTAGAAATGTTCTAGGCATAATAGTGCACCCAAGCTGTGAGGCCATCAGTCTGGATAAGAGAACGTTTTGCTGGTTTGGGGAATGTTCCTCTCCAAGGCTGGACAGGGAGGGCTGTTTTTCTTCATCCTCTCCCCCTCCTACACAGCTCCTGGCGTCCCCTCCTACACAGCTCCTGGCGTCCCCTCCAGGAAGAGGAAAATCCCATAGAACCAAGACTGAGGTAGATGTAAGGTCTGGTGGATGTGGGGGAGGTGGGGTGGGGGCCAGAGCAGCAAGGGTGCCCGGTGGCCGCACCATGGCGAGAGGGCCAGAGACTTTGTATGGACCAATGGGCAACTCTAAACATGGTGTCCACAAGTATTTGATTACTTTCTAGGAAGATGGCTTTGCAGAACAATGTATCTTCACACCCAACCAAATGATATGAGCATAGCTAATATAATACTAGCTAATGTTTTTTGAGCTACTGTTACTAAGCTTCTACATACTTCTCATTGCAATAGTCCCTTGAGGCAAATGCTCTCATCGTGTCCATCATACAGATGAGAAAACCGAGGCCCAGCTGCTCTCAGTCCCAAATTCCTACAGAGGTGAGTCAGGCCTGACGCAGGCAGGTCCCCTCTTGCTCAGTTACCCTGTGTCCACACGGAAGGGTGGGCTGTAAATGAGCCTTATTCTTTTCTCCTATAAACAAACCTGGCTAAAGCCTAGTGACCATCTGAGAAACTACAAACAGCTGCAAGGCAACCAGTGTGGGAAACCTGGGCTTTGGCAACAGGCAGGGCTGGGGTCCAGTCTTGCCCCCCCACTTATTAGTTGTGTGTCTTACCTTGGACAAATTACTTAACTTCTCTGAACTTGATTTTCTTAGCTAAGCAGAGACAATAATAACGCTTGCCTTTTAAGTTTACTGGGAGGATTAGGTAAATAACTACATGTAATTTCCCAGCACACCGTTTACTTCTGGAGGCCAGTGGTTCTCAACAAGACCAGGGGCGACCCCTAGGGGACAGTTTAGGAAGTTCTAGGGGGGAAGTTCTGGTTTCCAGTTCAACCAAGTTTAAACCATACCAGAGGCTACTGGTTTAAAGGGAAGGAACCAGGGTCCCTGGGCAGTACACGGGGCAGTGATGCCCAAAGGGGAAATGTCCTGTTTCCTATGCGGCGAAGTATTTTTTACACAGCTTTAAGACACATTGACTTTTCCAAGAATGCAACCGCTGCATAAATCAAGAGAATTTTGTCACGTTTTGTTTGGTACCTTACGAAGAGTTATCCTCTATTTTGGAAAATCTTGTCACTGACAGCATTGCCACTTCTGGTACTTGAATAGCCAGAAGTGCCATCCATATTTGTGACATCACAATCACTTAGAAGCAAGCATCTTCTTCAAGTGCAGATTCCAATCCTGCAGATCTGAGGTGGGATTCTGCATTTCTCACAAGCCCCCCAGGAGATGCAAGGCTGCAGGGTTTAGTGCAATCCCATCTGCATGTGCAGTGACACACAGAGAGCACATTGTATTATAAAGCCCACTTTTATTTCTCCTTTGTATGACAGGACGTTAGAGAGAGAGAGAGAGAGAGAGAGGTGTACAGGCACTCTATTGTAGTGTGTTCTCAGAAACACTCTGGAGTGGTGAAAAATGCAGGATTGGGCAGAGGAAGCAGTCAAACTGGGAAGCAGAAACAGAGGCTTCAGTTAATCCCACAGGGAGCTGTGGGACGGGTGTGGTCCTTCAAATACATCTCAGATTGAAGCTGGAGGGAGGCTTGGGCCCACATCCCACAGTCTCTGGCTCCCCATCTCACCCCAGGGGTATAGCTTTGGCTTCCTATGGTCCCAGCCTCGGGCAATTTTTGGGCAGGACTCAGCTGTGAGCTGACAAGTCCTGTAGCTGGAAGAGAGGACCTCAGTCCTGGAGAGGGATCTGGGCGGCCCACCCAGCATCCACCCCAGGCAGTATCCTGATTTTTAAAATTATATGTGTGGGCAGGTTATGTTATCTATGAAATTTCATTTCAGAATAGTAAAAGGAATGTCTCAAAAATAGTCATCATAGAAAGGGGGCATTGGGTTTGGTAGGTTTAGAACCACTGTAATAAGCATGTAGTAAAGGGTAGAAGCATCTATTAATAGAAATGATAGTTTGCCAAACGCAACAAATATTTGTTGAGTGTCTACCATGTGCCAGGCACTGTTTTAGGTACTCAGGAGACCTCACTGAACAAAGCAGCAAATGACCCTGTCTCTGTGGAGGTGGAGTGGGCGAGGGTTTACAGAAAGCAATCACAGATTTTGGATTTAGGCCTGAGTCTGCCCTCTGGGCGACCCACCATGCACCCTTTCATGCTTCCCGTGGAAACCACAATAAAGGCACGTGGTCCCACTCTCTCCACCCTGCGTGGTGGGCTGGTCCTCTAGAACTTAAAACCCTAATCATGAAAACAAAACCATCCCTTTCCAACTTTCCTTTGGGATCCCCCGACCTCCCTGCGCCCCACGCCTGCCCCATCCCCCTCTGCGTGAGTGCTTCCAGGTCTTGGCTCACGCAGTCCCTGCTAACTTCCCCTTTCTTTGCCTGCTAAACTTCTCACCCTTCAAGGTCCTTAACTTTCTTAGATTGTGCTGCCAGGCCTCCTCCTCCCTGCGCCCATCAGAGCTCCCAGCTCAGCATCTTATAAGGATCTCAGTGCACTCCGGTCTCCCCCAGTTGAGCCAGGAAGAGCCCTGGCAACCACCGCAGGGGTGGCTCACAGGTAGACAGGGGCACTGCGCAGGCGCCAGGGCCATCGGGCCGTAGGGGCTGCAAAGGCCAAGGGGAGGTGGCGTTTCCTGAGGGTCAGAGGCCTCAGTAGGACAGCAAGCCGCTACGAGACAGGCTTACAGCCCAGGCTGGATGGGGGGGTGGCAGGAATCCCATACAAATCGCAGTCCCGCCAGGAACAAGCTAGTAACACCCTGAAGACAGAATGTGCTGTGTGCGTAGGGAGAGCCCGGTCCATGCCACAGGATGGAGAGGGGACAATCAGAAACCAGGGTTTCTTGGGTCTGTAAAGCCTGCTGGTGAGAGACGAGGCTGTGGTGTCACAAGGCCCAGCCTAAGGAGCAGCTGGTATGAGTGAGGGGGGCATCTGGGGGGCAGGGGGGCAGAGCGCCCTTCAGGAGGACAGGCAGGACCACCCAACTCTTGGGGTTAGAGCAAAGTGCCTTAGTTCAGCGCTTTTCACATTTTTTCCAGATCTTTCTGGAAAACCATTTAGCAACATTTGTTAAAATAATTTCCTACAAAATAAAGATGCTAACAAAACAATGCGTTAAATAACTAGAGTTCACGCATAAAATGAAAACTACGCAGCCCTTTAACTATCCTTTGAAAAGATGAATTTAAAGATAGAGAAAACTGTTTGAGGTGTAAAATGCTAAGTGAACAAAGCAGGTTGCAAAATAACACATGCCACATGGCCTTATTTTTATTCAATTATAATACATACAACATCTATATGCATGCATACACACAGAAAAGCTAGAAGAAAATATATCAAAATATCCAGTGGCTCCCTCTGGATAATTTAAATGTTCTCATTCTGCTTTTTTAACTGTTCCAATTCATGGGTGACCATCACAGAGACATTTTTAAAAAACACTGTGAGACGAGGGCTTGGGCAGTGGAAATTGTTCCCTACCTCCCCTACTCTCCCCAGGACTTCTCGCTAGAGAATGCTTGCACGCTCTGCCCTCCAGCCCTTCTCATCTGCCCAGGTAGCCCAGCAGCTGAAGCTTCCATCCCTGGTTTAGTCGTGGCCTCCCCCAGAGCCCCTGTCTCTGTCCCTTTTCCTGGCATTAGATCCCAGCTGACTCCCGTTTGGCTCCGGATGGTGGGAGAACAGGAGCATCTGTCCCCGCCCTTCCCAGCTTCCTTGGGACTGAGTCCCTTTAAGGACCTACAGACCTGAGCCATTAGTTCATTGAGTTTCTAGGCAAGGACTTGACACAATCTTCTATTTCCCTCCTCCTAGCTGAAATTTAGCCTGTGTGGCTGCAATATCACATTTAGCCAAGAGGTGGCGCTGCCCAATGCAAGAAAAAGCTTTTTTTTTTTTTTTTTTTGTCTAGGGGTTCTCAATTTTAATGTCAGGGATGATTTTAAAAATAACAATAATAATCACTGCTGGAGGGGCGTGATGACATCGTACTGGGACCTAAGAACAAAGAGGACAAATTAACCATCTACCCTCACCACACAGGAATAGCCCACCACTTCCAAAACTATAGGAAGACGACTCTCAGGATAAAGAATAGTTCTTGAATACGTTTCATTCCATCTGAATACGGTTACCTGGTTCTTGTTTTTATTATTTAGCCTCAGACCCGGGAAAGCTTGACCCTAGACCAGCACTGCTCCTCGCCTGGCCTTTGGGAACGGTTGCTCTCGCCGAGGATCCCAGCAGCTGGCGCTCCTTGCCATCCCCAATTCTGTAAAAATTAATTTGCTCCATATTAAAGCGTCACCGTGTTCCCAGTGTGGAGTGAGACACATGGGCTTCGTCTTTCCCCTTACCCTGCCCCATCTCACTAAAATTACAGCTCTGACCACGTCCCTCCTCTGTTCCTTCTCTGCTGTCTCCCTCGGTGTGCAGCCAGAACTTCTTAACACCTCACACCAGCGGCTCGGCCACCCAGAACCCCCATCTTTGCGGGTCACAGGAAATACACAACCAACCAACCCCAAATCCAACAAATGAAGGGGCTCCAGCCTTGTCAAACTTCAGGACTTAGAACAAGCCAATTGTGCCTCCAGCCCTTGGTTCCTGCAGGCCTTCCCCCTAGAATGCTCCCATTGTCCCCTCATCTTCCTGGCAGATGCCTCTTCCTATCCATCAACTTGGCACAATGCTACCTTCTCTGGGGAGCCACCTCCGCTGATGTCACTGTCCCCAGAAAACAATGACCTTCTCCTCTGGGGCACAGACCGTGTCTACTCAGTTTCCCCTCTCAGGGCTAGACACGGAGTAGTTGCTCAACAAATCTTCACTGAATTACTGAGTATGTTGGCAAACACACCTCGGTCAGCTTTTTCAACATCCTCCCAAAGTCAGTTGCTGGCAAAAGCTGGCGGGCTTAATGAGGGGAGAGGCAGCGGGAAACCCTCGGGTTTAGGGAACTGTGGTGCATTCTCCAGAAGGGCATGTGGGGTTTCTTCGAGCCCCTGAAACATCCCCAGCTGCCCGGTCCTGCACCATCCCTGCAGGTTGTTAAGTCTTTCTGAAATGCATTAGCTCTGTCTTGGATTCTTAAGTACTGTAAAGCTGACAAAAGTCTGCTATAATTTACAAAAATATGACATTTTTATGGGAGCAAAACATGTCCTTGATCAGGATGATTGTGTAGCAAAACAAACTGTTTACCAAAAAAAAATAAATAAATAAAAAGTGCAGGGATGGGGAGGACAACAGGGAAGGACACGGATGTATGCACAGAACAGTGGTCAGTGTATAATAATGCAAGCTGTTGATTGGGAGAGACAGGCAGGAACGTGAAGAAATAAAATTTATAATGATCACAGTTTATTGGGTACTTATGGCCCAGGCTCTAAACTAAGTGCTTTACCTACATGATGTCATTTAACCCTTACAGTCTATAAAGCAGGAATTACTCTCCCCCTGTTTACAGGCTCAGAGAGATTAAGGAACTTTTCCAAGGTCAAACAGAACTGAGAATAGAACCCAGGCCTAATAGCAACGTCCACAGTTACTTAATATTAAGTATTCCCTATTTTTCTGTATATTTAAATTATTTTTTATTGCAGATATTTAAAATAATTCAATTCTGCCTTAGTACAGTACACAGAACTTCTTCGGAACTGAAGGCGCCAACCTTCCAGGCCTCCAAGCTTCTGGATTTGGGGTCCCACTCCTCAGGCCAGCCTGGAGCTGCAGGTACAGAAAGGAGACTGGCCCAAACCAGGCCCCATGCGAGAATAGCCTTTGTTTTATTTTTAATAAAATCAGCCTATCAGCTTATTTTCTTATGATTTGCCTCTTGTCTTAAAGTTCAGATAATAATACATAAAGCCCAAAGGGCTTATTTCCTTGATGCATAGAAAGCTTCTAAAAAACAGTAAGAAACAGATCTATAATCTATTAAAAACAAAAACAGGCAGCTCAAATAAATGGCTAGAAAATGCTGATTCATAAGAGAAATGCAAATTAAAACTTAGACACCATTTTCCACCTGTCAGACTGGCAAAGATCACAAAGTTTCCTAACATATACCTTATGACACCAGCTTTCACTCACTGATGGGAGTGAAAAACTGGAACCTCTTCCTCTACAGAGAGCTATTCAGCAATATCCATCACTTCTGCACATACTGTTTGAGCCAAGAATTCCACTTGTAGGAATTCATTCTTCAGATTTATTTGCAAGTGAGTAATAACCCAAGATTTGAAAAAAAATGTTCATTTGGTACAAAATTTATATTTTGACTAGTGCATTTCCTAATATAACTTATGTAGATAGTTTGACTGAACACCGTTAAGTACTTGGAATCTCAGGTTGGACATGAGATTTTGTTGGTTTGTCCAGAGTGATGCCCCGATGAATCCCAGAGTGATTCGATCAGTGAGTGGAAAAGTATTTGCAAAGCCCCATTCGGGAAATGGTGAGAACGGGGAGAAATGCAACTTCCCCAAGTTGAATTCTTGATATTCTCACAAGCAGTGTGGACAACCAAAGCTATAGGCTGAGTCCCCAGTCTTGGGGGTTGTTCATATGAAACTTAACCCCACAAAGGATAGGTCAAGTTTACTTAAAATTTAGGCCTAAGAGTCACCCCTAAGAGAGCCTCTTTTGTTGCTCAGATGTGGCCTCTCTCTCCAGCCAACACAACAAGCAATCTCACCACCCTCCCCCTGTCTACGTGGGACATGACTCCCAGGGGTGTGGACCTTCCTGGCAATGTGGAACAGAAATCCTAGAATGAGCTGAGACTCAGCATCAAGGGACTGAGAAAAACCCTAGAATGAGCTGAGACTTAGCATCAAGGGATTGAGAAAACCTTCTCGACCAAAAGAGGGAAGAGTGAAATGAGACAAAGTGGCAATGGCTGAGAGATTCCAAAGAGAGTTGAGAGGTTATCCTGGAGGTTACTCTTACGCATTATGTAGATATCACCTTGTTATCCAAGATGTAATGGAGAGGCTGGAGGGAAATGCCTGAAAATGTTGAGCTGTGTTCCAGTAGCCATGTTTCTTGAGAATGATTGTATAATGACACAGCTTTCACAATGTGACTGTGTGATTGTGAAAACCTTGTGTTTGATGCTCCTTTTCTCTACGTTGTCAACAGATAAGTAGAACATATGTAATAAAAATAATAGGGGGGACAAATGTTAAAATCAATTTAGTTTGAAATGCTAGTGATCAATGAAAGCGAGGGGTAAGGGGTATGGTAGGTATAATTTTTTTTCTTTTCTGTTTTCGTTTTATTTCTTTTTCTGTTGTCTTTTTATTTCTTTTTCTGAATTCATGCAAATATTCGAAGAAATGATGAATATGCAACTAAGTGATGATACTGTGGATTACTGATTATATATGTTGATGTTTTATTTGGGTTGTTAAATTTTTTTTAATTAATAAATTCAAAAAGAAAAAGATTTGTCACGATTGTAACTAAATGATTGGAAACCGAAATATTCTTTCATCAAAAGGGCCCTCGTTAAATAGACTATGGTACATCCGTATGAGGGTATCCATTCAACCCTAAGTAAGACAGGGATGGTCTTTCAGTATTGCTATGGAACACTTCAACGTCAGTGACTAAACTCAGGAATTCACAGGCAACTGATGATATGGCAGCCTCTGGGGAAAGGAAGGGGCAGCTGGGGCGAGAGACCTTTCACTGCATAATCTTTAGTAGCTAGTTATTGTACTTTTTCCTACAGTACATCCTGCCTTGTGGAAATCTATAGTACAAAAACGTGCGGCATGTGAGAGTCAACGACTAGAATAAGTGGGGATTCTGGCCCCTGTACCTACCCTAGAAAGGGAGAGATCGCTTAGGGTCTCCCAGGCCTGCACTTCCAGTCTCTGCCTACAGGTGGTGCTACTAGACCTGCCACCCCGGACAGAAGGCACTAGTTTGAAAAGCCTCTGGGCTTCAAGTGGCTAAGCAAGAGGCAAAGAAACAGGCAGACAAATAAGTAACATAAAATAGAAACTAAACTTTATTTCTCTGGAAGAAGCAGGTATCAATAGCTGGGGTAGCAACTTTGGCAACAGAGGCTGGTGGGAAAACAAGGAACAGCACAAGGGGAAGAGCTGGGGTCAAAGGGAAGCACTGGTGTCTCTCCAGGGCAGCTGCCTCCCTTGGTCTCCTTCCAGTCCTGGGGCCTTGGGCCCTGGTCCCTGCCAGAGAGCGGTCTGGCACCCTTTCTCTGTTTCCTGAGCCACCTTGGCCTATTTCCAGGCACAAGACCAGCCAAGCCCCATAACATGTCCATGATCAGGCCGCAGCCACACTGTGCTAACACCCCAACTGCCCCTCAGGGGTTCCCTGGGCAGTGCCTGCTGGGGTGCTGATCCTACCTTCTGTGTAGCCAATCCATCCTCCTTTCCCAGGCCAAGCCTGGCTTCCCCTCAATCTGGTCCCCCTGGGCAGGGCCTGGGGCCCCACTCCAGCCGCAGGCACAGCTGCAGCCTGGAGCCAGAGGCAGGTCAGCCAAATGGCCTCCCGAAGCAGCCCCCAGACCTGCCTGCACGGGGCGCCCGCCCGTACCAGGGCTGGGGCGCCAGGGGCTGAACCAAAGTGTGCAGGGACAGCGCTGGGTGAGGAGGGGCGGCAAGGTGGGGCTCCTAGCCCCCTGCTGCCTTTGGCCTCGTTCTGCCCCCCTGGGAGCAGCAGGTGGCAGCAGATCCTCCGGGTGGGCAGGGGCTTCTCCCTACCCTCATCTGACAGATGGGGCTCAAGTGACTCCTTCAGGGCAGATCGTCCAACTCTCCAGACATGTCTCAGCGCCTAAAAAAATAGGAAAACCACGAAAAAGCACTTCTGTCAACAGGGGCTGATAAACAGATTACAGAATATCCAGTGCAGGTGGGCACAGAGCACCCCAAGAGTGTCAAACAAACTGGCTGAAAACTGGCAGTTCCAGGCAATAATTTTGGAACTTGTTGTCCTGGGATGCCTTTTTTTCTTTAATAAACGATGAGTAAACTAAGAGAGTGGGCACTGCTGTCTATTAGAGTATACGAGGATGACAGGCCTAAGAAAGCCTAAGCATATTTAGATGCAAATTAGGAGGAATAACTATAAGCTAAAATCTCGCATTTAGTGACAGCATACTGTGTGCCAGACACTTGGTGGACTGTCTAACAAATGCATCTCTCATTATCCTTCTAGTCATGCCTCCGAGGCAGGTGCTATTATTTACATACATTTCACAGATGAGGAGTCTGAGCTGCTGAGAGACCTGCAAACACGGGCCAGGGCACCAGGAGAGACTGGGCTCTGGCGTGGGCTCCTTGGCCTCCCAGCCCACCAACCTGAAGGCCCGCAGCCTCCCAGCACCTTGCTGGGGGTCACGCGACTCCACCTGTGTGGCCATGTTTCCCCACTCTGACTTCGTACAACTTCCACACGTATTTATATTGTTAATATATATTTATAGTATATATCACTGTACGGGTTGCATACATATATTTTCAAACTTCTTACCGGAAAGAGGTCACAGATTTTTGGTGATTAGATGGTCCTTTAAAAAGACCTTAAAATTATGACTGCTACTTTAAACGGTCATAAAAGAGGCGAGAAAAACTTGTTTGTATTGCTGGGTTTTGAACGGCTGCTCCCTGCGGCCCTCTAGGGGGTGCTAGTGAAGCAAGCCGCCTTCAGGCCAAGAGGCTCCAACTGCTTCACTCCTGAGTTCATCTGGACCAAGTGCTTACAAAGAGTAGTTTTCAACTACTGGGCAGGGCCTGGGGCCCCACTCCAGCCACAGGCACAGCTGCAGCCTGGAGCCAGAGGCAGGTCAGCCAAATGGCCTCCCGAAGCAGCCCCCAGACCTGCCTGCACGGGGCGCCCGCCCGTGTAGCAGTTTTCAACTACTCTTCTCTCCCAAATAAATTCATTGAGGAGCAACTGCTTTCAACCCAAACCGTGTCCTCCAGGACTCTGCCTTGTGCAGTGTGGGCTGGGCACTGCCCTCCAGGGCAGGAAGGCAAGCAGGCACGGGGCTCACTCACTTGTGGTGGGCAGGGCCACACGAGCCCAGGAGGTGGCAGCCAGCTTGTTCCAGGTTCCAGTCGAACATCTCCAGCACTTTGTGGCACTCGCCCCGTGGCCGCAGACCCAGCCCAAAGAGCTGCTCCACCTGCGGGGCAGAGAGGGGTGCCGTGGGCACACTGGGGCTGAGGGCACCAGACTTGGGTTGGGGCTGGAGGCGGGTGGGGAGCGTGGGGTGGGGCTGGCAGCAGCCTGAGCAGGCAGGAGCTGGCGGTACCTTCAGATACTGGGCAGCCCTCTGCACACTCCAGCCGTGGCTCTGCAGGGCCGCCTGGCACTCCTCTGTGGTCACCCCATGCACCAGGGCCTGCAGCTGGGCACACCCACCCACCTGTCAGCACCGCTCCGGCGCATTCCTCCGGGTCTCCCAGGCCCCTGCCCCATGGCCAGGCCTGGTACTCACCATCTGGACCTTGTCTGCCGGCCGGCCAGCCTCTGGCCCATCCCCGAGGCAGCCCCTCTGCGGCAGCCGAGCAGCAGCCCTCAGGGCCGGGGGCCGGGCCCCTGAGTTGCTGTTGTTGCTGGAGAAGTTGGCCTTTGGGTCTGGGGCAGCTTGGGGCATCGGTCGGACAGTGGCAGTGGGGGCAGCAGGGGCCGGGGTGCTGGGTGGGGGCAGCAGCAGGGGCACGGGCAGGGGAGCGGGCTCTTCGGGACTCTGGGTCTCCCGCAGGAAGCGCTGGTAGCGCTCCAGGTAGGGTGGGCGCTCGGGCAGCAAGTAGTAGTGGGTGCTGCTAACCTTCTTGCCGTCTCGGACGATGGGCAGGATGCAGGGACCAGCCCGTGGGCCGGGTGCCTGGATCACCTGGGGTGTGGCATACTTGGGATCCGAGGCGAAGCTCTGGGTGGTGGGCATGGCCTTACCGGGTGAGCTGGAGAGCCGAGGGGACAGCGGGGAGTTGCCGGCTGGCACAAGGGGGCTGGGGGTTCGAGAGCCTTGCGGGGACAAGGGCTCCCGGGGAGGCACCCGGGGAGGAGAGGCAGGTCCGGGCCATCGCCCCGTTTCTTCTTCGCCTGGGGGGGCCGGGGACAGCTCGCCGCGGGGGCGCACAGGCCGTGGGGGGATGGGCACCCGGGGGGGCACCTGGGGCTTGTCGTCGCCCACGGGGCTGGGTGAGGAGGCCAGCGAGCTGGCCGGGACGCAGAGCTGCCGCATGCACTCCTGCTGCAGCGCCTGGAAGATCTCCGCGGTCTGGGCCGAGCTGGGCGGTTTGCCCCCACCCTGGGGCGGGAGGAACAGGTTGTCCTCCAGGGCAGGCGGGAGCCGCGCCTGCTCGGGCACGAAGCCGTAATTGGTCTCCCCCTGGCTGGGCCCGGGAGGGACCCCCACACCCACCAGGGTGCTGTTGATGGAGCAGACCTCAAGGTCATCCTCATCTTGGGCCACGTCGTCGTAGGTGGGCGGCGGGGGCAGCGGGCGGGCGTCCCAGTCCACCACGGGCGTGGGGTGCAGGGGCCGGGGCAGGGCCCGCGTGGGGCTCTGTGGCGGGGTCTTGTCCAGCAAGGAGCAGGCGTCCATGGCCAGCTGTGCCAGGGAGGGAGCGCAGGGTCGTGGGGCTGGGGCTGCAGGCTCCTCCCCAAAGTCTATGAGTGTGACCTCACCCCCGGGGCCGGGCCCTGCCTTGGTCCCGGGCACCAGGGCTGAGGGCTTGGCTAGCCACAGCCCTCGGGCCAGGCCTGGCTTCCGCAGGCCCAGCCGCTTGAAGTCACTGGACAAGGGGTCCTGGTCCTCGCTCACAGGGTCGTAGGTTGGTTCTGTGGTGGGAGACCCCAACAGGGAGGCAGTGTCAGGCAGGGGGAAAGGGGGTGGGGAGGGGAAGAAAACCGATTATCCCCCACAACTCCCCACTCCAAATGCCTCCTGAGGTCAGCTCTCAGCTGCCAAAATGCTCAATGCATACCCGACCCCATTCAAACAGGACGGCAGAGCCTGCTCTGGAGGCTGTCAAGCCTCTGTGTGAGTAGGTAATTCCTCAGCCTCCATCTCAGCTAGAGCAGGCAATGCCCCACTCTTGCTGTCTCAGTTGCACTTTCTGTCACAGCCTCCATCTCAGCTAGAGCAGGCAATGCTCCACTCTTGCTGTCTCAGTAGCTCTTTCCATCAATGCAAGACTCCAAATGACCCCCCTCCTGGGCTCCGGTTAGTAACCCTCTGTCTCTGCCCCCTTCCAGCACACCATTAGTGCAGGCATGGAGTGACGGGCCCCTCCATAAAGGCGAACACAAGCCATCCTTGGAGAGGACAGAGCTCTGGTCAACCACCACAGAAGTTCAGATACAGCTTCTGCAGGTCCGAAAGGGCACGTGGCAGGACCGCCATGCCAGAGGGAGGTCAAGGTGGGGGCCAGGACCACGCGCTTGCTCCAGAAGCTCCGGCTTTTGGGGACGGGGGATGGGTGGGCAGGGAGGCAGGCATGCTGGGCCAGGTCAGCGCAGAAGCTCACAGCACACACCGGCTTCCCCAGCCTTCCCCAGCACACACCGGCTTCCCCTCCCAGCCCGAAAGGGCTCTGTACCTTCCAGGAGGAGAGGAGGAGTGAGAGGAGAGAAGGGGTGGGGGCAAGGGCCAAGGCATCGAAAGCAGCCCCACTTACTCTGAGTGAAGATGGCAGGCTGAGGAGGGCGAGGTGGAGGCTCCCCTGCAAGAAAGGCCATGCAGAAAGAGGACAGTGACAGAGCAGAGACAAGGAGGGAAGACAGAGGGGAGACAGAGTCAGACAAGAGGGCGAGG
>PVIY010056364.1:0-13338 GCA_004026745.1 Myrmecophaga tridactyla | reverse complement strand
AGGAATCTGGGCTGACTTTTGGTGAAGCCATCATACCAGTTCTGCACTGCCTACCTTAATACATCTTGTACCCCAGAGCATAAATCCTTATAGTTAGCCACTTTTGTAGCTATACCAAATCAAACTGATTGTCTTCTGGAATTGACCATAACTGAGAAGGTACAGCCAACTCGTCTGTTTTTTCACCTTATACAGGTCTCTTTTATGGCCAGGATAATTCTTTCCTGATTTTTAATTTAATAACAACTAGGGTATGCTCACTTTTAATCACTTCATAAAATTTTTTCCTAGTATTTAGCATGCTTTATCAATCTGCATATTTACTTTTCAGAAATTTCTGTCTGGATCATTGCTCTCAATAATAACAGTATTGCTCTCAATACTCTTTCTGTTCCATTTGTTGGAGTTTCTATTTCAGGGTTACTGGTTACTCTTATGTAGGATAGTATTTTCATGTTCACTTCTTTACTATTTTTTCCTGTAGTATATTTGTGGAGTTGCCATGCATTTTTTTCTTAACTCTTGCTCAGATTTAATATGGGGAGTACTGTCCTGAGTTCCTTATATCCAACAAGTTCTCCCTAACAACCCTTGATATCCTTCTTACCTTAGCTGAAAACAGCTTTTTTTTCTGCATATACATATGCATGCACGTACACCAAACTTCAGTTTGAGAACTGGGTACTGCTTTTTATCTATTTTTCTATAACTCAAAGATATAAGAAATAAGGAAAGGGAGAGCTGAGTGTCATTAAATATCCTGTACTACAGTTTATCCCTCTAGTCAAGGGGGTATCCTATCTTCACAGTCTGGCCTTGACCTTAACTCAGAATACCATTCAAAATGCCAAGCTCAGGCAAAACTTCCTGCCTCTATTGAGGCTTGTCAGTGACATGAAAGGTCTTCTCAAGGAGTTTTTCCTTTGATATCTTGCTCCCTAATCAACTCAGAAAAGTATTAGTGAGAATTCTCAATGTTTTGTAGGTCTATTCTTAGTCTTGCTTCTAGAATGTGGGGCTGGAATTAGAAACTTGCCATATACAACCCAAATCTCATTTTTACCTTGGCCTCCCCTTGAAGAAGTATTTGACACAAGCTTGTACATACCGCTTTTTGTCTGCTTCTATTCCATTTTTACCTTTCCTCCTGAGCACACCACTTTCATTCTTTTTTTTCTTTCATTTGGTTTTAGTGAAGGAAAATTCTGTGACCCTACCTCATTTTTACTCAGAAATTCCCATAATTACTTTTATTTTTAGCATTTACTTTTTAAAGTATTAAACTCAATTTTTAAGCTACTGACTTAAAAAATAAAGTAAAATATAAGTACTGCAAGATAAGAGTTTTAAATTTACAACAGCTGTACTTTAACTTCTGCTATTTCTAACAGAAGGAAGTAAGTTTCAATTCTGTTTATAACTTCAAGGTCCTAAACAGCAAATACAGGGCCACAGATTAAGCTCTACTCTGAACTTAATTGTTGTAACTACTGCTAAGAAAAGAACTAAATGTATTTTTCCTCCTAAAATCTATTGCTCTTTTATAATCTACTCAATTTTTCAATTAAGGAAGCCCAGACTCTTTCTTGTCTTCCCTCCCCCCACCCCCAATTCTATTACTGGCATATATGAGCTGCTCAGTAAATACACACATATCCTACAGTCTAGCCACATGGGTTCCAAGATACACCACACACTTTCATGCTTGCCTTCTAGTTCTGGTGTTATTTCCTCTGTTTAAAATAATTTTCTCCTTTTCTGACCTAATTAACCAACTACTTCAGATTACTCTAGGTCCAGATTATCATAAGAAGTTAAATTGTAAGAATGTATAAGAAACAGGATTAAAATAATTTAATTATTTAAAGAATAATTTAAGATTTAAATATTTCATACTTCCAGAAAAAGATGACCAGGCTAAGTACTGGTATCTAACTTTACTCCCTTACTATCCCTAACTGAAACTATACACACACACAAAGGACAGGAAAAATAGAAAAGATGACACAAAGGAAACTTGAAATAGGACATATAACTAGTATCAGATTTAGCATAACAGAGAAAGCATAAGTTAGCAGTGAAGAAAGGAGAAAATCAATCTGATTTATATCATAAAAATCAACAAAAGGTACAGGATACTTAAATATATTCCAAAACATTCATTAAACATTTTACACAGCCACCTTTTATCTAATAACTGGATTTACAGACTGGGCTTGTAATTTGTTCTAAGAAATTTCTTAGTGTTTTCTTCTCCTGTAGTAAGAGGAAACTATGTATACATTATTTCTCACATTTATTTAAACAGAATTCCTCACGGTGCATCTCATGAGATATAGTTCTGACTAAGCCTCTAAATATAGTATACTTATATATCTTTCAAGTAGTTTAAACTTTCATAGCACAAAATAATATAAAAATAAGCATATTTTCCTTCTGATTGAAGAGAGATAATTAGGTTGAAGGTTTAAAAGACAGCTCATTCCATTGTAAGAGAGCTTACCTCAACATTTTCCTTATGCAGAGATAAACTCATGTCCCTCTTAAGTTCCATTCACTTGTCTTAGTTATAAAGTCTAAATTAGCACAGAATAGATTTATCATTTATTCTGCTTCAAATAACTTAATATAAAAATATATGTTGTCATTAATCTTTCTTTTCCCAGATAAATACTCCCAGCTCCTTCAACTGTTTATCACATAACAAAATTTCCAGACTTCAGGTTGCCTTTCTCACCAGAGATTATCTAAGTAATTAATGGAATCTAGTTGGTCAGCAAAAAAATATCTATCTGTCTGAAGAATACAAAACACAGTGGACTTATAACACCCTTCAATAAAGATATGAGTATTTGGCCATTGAACCTAATACTATATTTTCATGTATGAGCTACACATAAAAATATTTTTTTTAATTTTTAACAGCCATGATACTTGTTGACTCAATATTCCTTTCTGAAAATAAAGGTACATTACACATAACTGCATACATATATACAAGCATGTATATATGTGTATATAAGCATACACTTAATTATATCCACTGAGAGAGCCTAGAGGCAATGATTCCTCCATAGCAACAGGCACACCTAAGACCCAGATCTTGGTTTCTAAAGACTATTCTATAGTAAAATGAACCAGGGCACTTTGGAAAAATGTCTAAATTCAGAGCTAGGGCAAGAAAAATACAAGGTAATCCTGGAACATCTTGTGCCACAAAGTAAAGAAGTATTTAATGGATGATAGGGACATTCTTGAATAAAATAAGAATGAATCTATACTTATATAAATAGAGAGCTAGGTAGACAGACAGAAAGAAGGGGAAGGTTTTCTTTATAGTAGGAAGCAAAGTAATGAATGTAGAAGAAATGACAGACCTGGAAAAATCATCACTTGGCAACCACTGTGATAATAACTGTTTCATGTAAGAATCATCTATAGATGCTAAAACTAATGGGTAAACTTGAGGAATAATAGGATTTACATCATCTTAAACTGTTTCTCTACAAGGTATGTATTAGTTACAATGAGTAGAATAGTGACTTTACCATGGCAAAACCAGCAGATATCACCATAACTAAATGACCAAAGTTATCATCACCAATTATTTGAGAAATCTACAGCATTTGCCTCCTGGTATAATGTACTGGAAAGAATACAATATGTCTGTGGGTATGCTTGCCAGAGCGCATAACCTGAATCTAATAATAATAAAACATCAGCCATACTCAAATAACTCAAAATAACTGGTCTCAATACTTAAAATTTGTCAATTTCATAAAATACAAAAATAGGCTCAAGAACTGTTCCAGCTTAAAGAAAACTACAGACACGACAACTAAATGCAACACATGATCCTGGATTTTTTTTGTCTGTTAAACAGCACAGAATTGAGATAATTGGTGAAATGCGAATGTATCAGTAGATTAGATAATAGTATTGTATCAGTGTTAACTCTCTGACTTTGATAATTGTACTGTGTTCATGTAAGACAATGACCTAGTTTTTAAAAAATATAAACTGAGGTATATAGAGAAAAAGAAGCATCGAGACTCAAATGAGTCAGGAAAAAAGTAACAGATGTGTCTCTTTTTATATATATATATAAAGGATAAAGCAAATGAAGTAAAACGTTAATGTTTAGGGAATCTGGGGGAAGGGTATACAGGAATTCTTTATACTATTTCGACAATTTAACTCTGAAATTACATTAAAAGAAAAAAATAACTATCGTAAGCTTTAACTTATCAAAATACCCTCTTTCATATGTTAATTTTCTATATTCAACCTACCAACTAATAAACAGAAAGCCTCCCTTTTGTAATTAACTTTATTTTCTCATTTAGTGTGGTTGCAGTGGACAAGAAGCATAGGATAGGTACTAGAAATCAAGCCCTGTGCTTTGATTTCACTAATTCACATAATCCACTTCATCACAAGAAAAGCTGAACATCATTCCAGTTGCCTATGATCAAAGAGGAGACAGGTTTTTAGCATACTCTTGCTAATACCCTAACCTCATTTCTCCTACAGAGATTTTCAACAGACATTAATAAATATTCTTTCCAAGATTAATTTAAATTGACCATTTAAAACATGAAAAATATTTTTGGAGGACAGTGGTATTTTCAGTTATTGTTGTCAATATTTCCAATAATGACAAAAATTGAATAGCGAAACCTTTAGAGAAATAAATACTTTGTATTAATTACCCATGATCATGTTTTACACAAACACATATAGAAACACAAGCAAATTTTTGTTGTCAATAAGGCCTGGGTATAAATAATCAGAAAATACAATTAGTTGTTTACCCTTTAACTTATCATTCATCCGTATATTTATTTCCAGTGAAACAGGTATGCTGAGGAATATGAACACAAATACAGTCGGCCTGACAAAACACACCAGGTACTTTGTTTCTGGCTATGCAGTGCTAATGGAGTCTTGAATCAGATGATTTAATTAGAACTAAAAATGGTACCTTAATATTTTCAACTTAAATGATTACTGTAAAACTCTATATATGGGACTTCCCCTCTCACCTGAAGTAAAACATCAGACCAGATAGGTGCAACATTTCAGGCACTAGGCAACACACAGAGCAGAACAGTCATCCCTGAACAGAGGAAACAAAACAGGTGAGCCCAATGATTGCCCCAGCATATTGCCTGTAGAGTTTCCAGGACAGTATGCTAGAAGGGGAAATTCTCCTAGCATCTCCAAGCTGAGAAGATAGATTGGAGGATTTAGGGACAGCAGCGCAGCTGGAATTCACAGGTCAAAATATCAAAGAGGATGGGGCTGTAAAAAAAGAACACTGACAGTCTGCTGAAGATTCCCCTTGAGTCTTCAGCTGAATACTATCAACATATGTGTATAGGGAAACAACCTGAAGCCAGGGGGACAACACCAGAAAGAAGCAGGCAGAGAAACTATCAAAGCTCACACAGGAACAGTAAGAGTTCACAGCCAGAGTGGAGAAACCTCATAATAATGGGCAACAGCTATAATATTCAGAAAGGTACTACTGGCTCAGCAGTAGGGCCAAATTAGTTTTGGAATAAAGAATGCTAAAGTCTTGCCTAATGAAGCTTAGTAATGTCCCTTTTTATTACTGATAATTTTCTTGCTCAAGAAATCTGGTTTGTCTGAAATTAATATAACTTTCTTTTAATTAGGGTTAGCATGGTGAGATGGTTAAGTTCATGTGACAACTTGGCTAGGTTATGATGTCCAGTTGTTTGGCCAAGCAAGCACTACTCTGATTGTTACTATGAGGATATTTTGTAGAGTTAAATCATCAGCAAACTGATTGCATCTACAATTGATTAAGAAGATTGCCTTCAAGAATGAGAAGTTTCATCCAAATCAGTTGAAGCCTTTAAAAGGAGAATTGATTATTTCAGAAGTCAGAAAGAAGAATTCCCATCTCTACTTCAGTTAGCCAGCTTCTCAATTCATTGAAAACCTTCATCAGAGTTCCTAGCTTGCAGCCTGCCCTACAGAATTCAGACTTGGCTCATTCCCACAGTTGCATCAGCCAATTCCTATAATAAATCTCACAATATTTACATATATATATATATATATATAATTTCCTGTCAGTTCTGTTTCCTTGGAGAACCCTGATTAATACAAACTTAGTATCAGGAGTGGTTCTTAAGAAAAAGAGTATTAAGGATGAGACTTCTAAATTGCTTCTGGGATTTTTGGAATTAGTTCTCTAATCTGATTAGATTCAAAAGCACTAATGAATCTATTTCCAATTATCAAGGTAGCACTGATAGCCTACAATGTAAATTGGCAAAAGAGATGTGCAAAATACCACCACTGGAGATTGCTACTCAAATGCTTATAAAAGGCAAAGCTCTGAGAGAGAGTATGTTTGACACCTTAATAAGTTCTGTGAAGTTAAAAAGTATAATGATATTGGCTGTTTCTAAATATCACATACAGTTGTTAAAGCAATGAGCTAAAGATTTCAGATTCCCAGCTTAAGCACCACATGTACAATCTAAAAGTTTCTGCCCTGAACAAACTCTTATTTCACATACACTTAGACCAGAAAATTCTGAAAACCAGACCCAGAGTCTCATTGTGCAAGTGACTGAATTACAATGTAAACTGAGTTCCCAACCTTGCAGGGTGTCAACTGTCAAAGTTAGGGAATTGACTAGAAAGGAATGGGATTCTGATTATTGGAATGGGGACATATGGGTCAACAGTGATGACTGTGAGGATATTGAAACCCTAGATTCTGCTGAGCCTTTGCCAGATAAACCTGTAATGGTCTGTCCTGAGGAAATAGCCACCAGACCTCCAGACTTCCCTGAGGAATATGGCATCCAAATACCACCTGAAGAGATTAACCCTACAGTGCCTGAAAAACCAGTAACCACCCTCTCTGAGGAAACAGTGCACACTTCCTAGTCTAGAGAGATTAATCCTGTTTCATCAGATGAAACTGCAATTGAAGGCCCAGAGGTAACTGGCTCACAAGAAACTTCTAGTTCTTCTTGTGACCCATTCCCACCACCCTTCTATTATTCCAGACCTACGACTAGACTGGCCAACAGACCCCAAAGATGAGGTACAAAGTGTGACTCATGAGCAAGTACACAATCCTGCATGAGTTTTCCAATTTACATAGATGGAAATCAGGAAAATACATATGGGAATGGATATATTAAGGGTGTGGGATAATGGTGGAAAGAATATAAATTTGCATCAGGCTGAATTCATTGATATAGGTCCACTAAGAAGAGTTTCTGGATTCAATGTAGTAGTTCAAGGGGTTTAAAATGGCTTTAACAGATTGTTCTGGTAGTTGGTTGAAACACGGACTAAAAGGTGACCTATACCACCTGAGGTCAAGATGCCAGATCTGCACTGTTATAAGGCAGATGAGGGGATCCAAAGACTTAGAGAGATTGGTATATCAGAATGAATTTACCATGTAAGACCTGTTCACCCACCCTAGGAATGTCCAGAGGTCACACCTTTTAGCAGGACCATGAGGAATAAATTTGTGAGAAAACTCCATCATCTCTGACAAGCTCAACTGGCCAGGACAGCAATATACTTTCACTATCCTACCTCAAAAGTATATCAACTGGGAGACTGAAGTCAAGATGGCGGTTTAGCAAGGTGTGGGATTTAGTTTGTCCTCCAGAGCAGCTAGTAAATAGCAAGAAACAGTAAAAAACAACTGCTGGGGCCACGCCAGTGACTGGACACACAGCATACCCCAGTATGGACCAGCTGGGTGGGCTGTGAGCACCCCCAGAACCGTGAGTTCCCCAAGCTGTGGTGGCTGGTGACCCTCTCCCACAGGCCGCTTCCCAGAGGGGAAAGGAAAGGGACATAACTAGCAGCAGGGCCTGAGTGCAATAAAACTCCAAATGTGGAATTAATTAACAAATTCTGACTACTTAAAATAGGCCCCCAACTCAGCTGAACCTCAAGCAAAAGGGAGGTCACTGGTTTTTGCCAAGGAACAGAGGGGGAAGGGCTGACAGAAAAAGAAAAAAGAAAAAAAAAAGGTTTTTTTTTTTATCTGAAAAGGTCTGGGGCCCTGCAGGAAAGGAGGGAGCACATAGGACCTGGAGATACACAGAGCAACACAGCAACTTAAGCTCTTGATTGGCAAACCCGAGGAATGGGGTCTTGCTCTGAAAAGGATTTTTCTTTTTCTCTTCTGTGAATGTGTTTCTATGGATTGATTACTCTTTGGATACAGCTGCAAGGCTTCTTGGGCTCCAGTGCCCCAGGCATAGGCAGAATTGAACTTGTTTGAGAGCTTGTCTGGAGCCTAAGCCATCCCCATGAGAGGGGTGGGACCCAGATCAGGTGGAATCTCTCCTTCAAGGAATTCAGATCCCAGGGTCTGGAAAAGTGTAGTGATTAAAGGCAGCCTAAAACTTCTCCTCTGTCTCCACCACGCTCCCAGCAGGGAGAGTCTGCTGAAGTTAAAGGTACTGCATCACCTTATGCTGATAGGACCTGCAGGCAGAAAAGTGCCACATACTGGGCTGGATAGAAAAAACGCAAAGTCCAGAGACTTCATAGGAAAGCCTTTTAATCTGCTGGGTCTCACCATCAGGGAAAACTAATGCAGGTGACTCTTTGCTCCTGAGAGGAGACCAGTTTGGTCTGGGAAAATCTGACTGGGGTCTATAATACCTAAGTAGACCCTCCTAAGGGTTGGGGGAAACACACCATACAGGCAGAGCAAGAAACAAAAAAACAAGAACTGAAAAATTCTGATCTATTAAACAAAACCTAAGCTAGAGAACGACAATAAGCTGAACTGAATGTCAAAGAACAAGTAAGACAACAAAGTCACCAAGCAAAAAAATCCTAGGAAAACAAAAGTGAAAACAATCATTAAAATAAATTAAGGTAATTAAATGCCTAGAGAGCAGCAAAAAATAACAGATCATACTAGGAAAACTGAAGAAATGGCCCAGTCAATGGGACAAACCAACAACTCAAATGAGCTACAGAGGTCGAAACAATTAATTCAGAATGTTCAAAAAGACATGGAAAACCTCATGAAAAATCAAATCAATGAACTGTGGGCAGATATAAAGAAGGCAAGGAATGAACAAAAAGAAGAAACAGAAAGTCAGAGAAAACAAACCACAGAACTTCTGGGAATGAAAGGCACAGTAGATGAGATGAAAAAAACCAATGGAAACCTACAATGTCAGATTTCAAGAGTTCATTCAAGGAATGAACAAAAAGAAGAAGCAGAAAGTCAGAGAAAACAAACCACAGAACTTCTGGGAATGAAAGGCACAGTAGATGAGATGAAAAAAACCAATGGAAACCTACAATGTCAGATTTCAAGAGGCAGAAGATAGGATTAGTGAACTGGAGGACAGGGCACCTGAAATCTGACAAGCAAAAGAAAATAAAGGGAAAAGAATGGAAAAATATGAACAGGGACTCAGGGAAATGAATGACAACATGAAGCACACAAATATACGTGTGGTGGTTGTCCCAGAAGGAGAAAAGAAGGGAAAAGGAGGAGAAAAACTAATGGAGGAAATTATCACTGAAAATTTCCCAACTCTTATGAAAGACTTAAAATTACAGATCCAAGAAGTGCAGCATACCCGAAATAGAACAGATCCAAATAGACATACTCCAAGACACTTACTAATCAGAATGTCAGATGTCAAAATGAAAGAGAGAATCTTGAAAGCAGCAAGAGAAAAACAATCCATCACATACAAGGGAAGCCCAATAAGACTATGTGTAGATTTCTCAGCAGAAATCATGGAGGCAAGAAGACAGTAGGATGATATATTTAATATACTAAAAGAGAAAAACTGCCAACCTAGAATTCTATATCCAGCAAAAGTGTCCTTCAAAAATGAGGGGGAAATTGAAACATTTTCAAACAAAAATCACAGAGAGAATGTGTAACCAAGAGACTTGCTCTGCAAGAAATACTAAAAGGAGCACTAGAGACAAATATGGAAAGATAGGAGGGAGAGTTGTGGAGAAGAGTATAGAAATGAAGACGATCAGTAAAGGTAAAAAGAAGAAAAATTAGATATGACATACAAAATCCAAATGGCAAAATGGCAGAAGAAAGTACTTCCCATACAGTAATAACACTAAATGTTAATGGATTAAACTCCCCAATCAAAAGACATAGTCTGGCAGAATGGATTAAAAAACAGGACCCATCTATATGCTGTCTCTACTCAAAGGACATGAGGGCAAGGACACAAATGAACACTTGCGCACCAATGTTTACAGCAGCATTATTTACAATTACCAAGAGATGCAAACAGCCAAAATGTCCATCAAGAGACGGGTGGCTAAACAAACTGTAGCATATATATACGATGGAATATTATGCAGCTGTAAGACAGAATAAAGTTATGAAGTATGTAACAACATGGATGGACCTTAAGGACATTATGCTGAGTGAGACTAGCCAAAAACAAAAGGACAAATACTGTATGGTCTCACTGATATGAACTGACATTAGTGAATAAACTTGGAATATTTTATTGGTAATAGAGAACATCAGGAGACAGAAATAGGGTAAGATATTGGCTAATTGGAGCTGAAGGGATACAGATTGTACAACAGGACTGAATATAAAAACTCAGAAATGGACAGCACAATACCACCTAACTGTAATACAATTATGTTAAAACACCGAATGAAGCTGAATGTGAGAATAATAGAGGGAGGACGGCTGGGAGGATAAATGAAATCACAAAGAAAGACGATAAAGATTGAGATGGTGTGGTTTGGGGGTGCCTGGAGTGTGTAATGATAGTGACTAAATATACAAATTTAAAGAATGTTTTTGCATGAGGAGGAATGGAGGACCGTCATTACTGCAGGGTGCTGAAAGTAGGTGGTGATTACTATTTAAAAATTTCGGCTTGTGTGTGAGACTAGAGCAAAAAATGTTTATTTGGTACAGGGTTTGTGTTTTGGCTGGTGCATCTCCTAATGTAACTTATGTGGATAGTTGATAGAACAACATAGGTACATGGAAACTTGGGTGGGACATGGGATTTTGTTGGTTTCTCTCGAGTGATGCCCTGGTGAATCCCAGAGTGATTTGATCAGTGAGTGGAAGGGTGTTTGCAGAGTCCCCTTTGGGGAGTAGTGAGAATGGGGGAGAGTTCAACCTCCCCGGGTTGAATTCTATATGTTCTCGCAAGCAGTGTGGATGGCCAGGGCTATAGGCTGAACACCAAGTCTTGGGGTTTGTTCATGTGAAACTTAACCCCATAAAGGATAGGTCAAGCCTACTTAAAATTAGGTCTAAGAGTCACCCTAAGAGAGCCTCTTTTGTTGCTCAGATGTGGCCTCTCTCTCCAGCCAACAAAACAAGCAAACTCACCACCCTCCCTCTATCTCAGTGGGACATGACTCCCAGGAGCGTGGACCTTCCTGGCAATGTGGGACAGAAATCCTAGAATAAGCGGAGACTCAGCATGAAGGGATTGAGAAAAACCCTAGAATGAACTGAAACTCAGCATCAAGGGATTGAGAAAACCTTCTCCACCAAAAGGGGGAAGACTGAAAGGAGACAAAGTGTCAATGGCTGAGAGATTCCAAACAGAGTCGAGAGGCTATCTTGGAGGTTATTCTTACACATTAAGTAGATATCACCTTGTTATTCAAGATGTAATGGAAAGGCTGGAGGGAACTGCCTGAAAATGTAGAGCTGTATTCCAGTAGCCATGTTTTTTGATGATGATTGTATAAAGATATAGCTTTCACAATGTGACTGTGTGATTGTGAAAACCTTGTGTTTGATGCTCCTTTTATCTACCTTGTCAACAGACGAGTAGAACATATGGAATAAAATTAAATAATAAGGGAACAAATGTTAAAATAAATTTAGTTTGAAATGCTAGTGATCAATAAAAGGGAGGGGTAAGGGGTATGATATGTATAATTTTTTTTTCCGTTGTTGTTTGTTTCTTTTTCTGTCGTCTTTTTATTTCTCTTTCTGAACTGATGCAAATGTTCTAAGAAGTGATCATGATGATGAATATGCAACTATGTGATGACATTGTGAATTACTGATTATATATGTAGAACAGAATGATTATATATTAAGAATGTTTGTGTTTCTTTGTTGTCATTTTTTTAATTTAAAATTAATAAAAACATTTTTAAAAAATGAAGGTGGAGGCCTCAAAACAGCACGGTACTTGGCAAAAAGACAGATATACTGACCAATGGAATTGAACACAGTGTTCAGATATAGACCCTCTCATCTATGGACAATTGATCTTTGATAAGGCAGTCAAGCCAACTCACCTGGGACAGAACAGTGTCTTCAATGAATGGTGCCTAGAGCACTAGATATCCACATGCAAAAAGAATGAAAGAGGATCCGTATCTCACACCCTATACAAAAATTAACTCAAAATGGATCAAAGACCTAAACATTAGATCTAAAACCATAAAACTTTTAAAAGAAAGTGCAGGGAAATATCTTATCAATCTTATAATAGGAGGTGGTTTCCTAGACCTTACACCCAAAGCATGAGCACTGAAGAAAGAAAGAAATAAATGGGAACTCCTCACAATTACACACTTTTATGTATCAAAGATCTTTGTCAAGTAAATAAAAAGCCTACACAATGGAAGACAATATTTGGAAATGATATATTAGATAAAGGTCTAGTATCCAGAATATATAAAGAGACCGTTCAACTCAACAACAAAAAGACAGACAACCCAATTACAAAATGGGCGAAAGACATAAACAGACACTTGTCAGAAGAGAAAATACAAATGTCCAAAACGCATATGAAAAGATGCTCAACTTCCCTGGCAATTAGGGAAATGCAAATCAAAACCACAATAAGATATCATCTCACACCAACCAGAATGGCCATTATCAATAAAACAGAAACGACAAGTGCTGGAGACGATGGGCAGAAAGAGGCACACTTATCTACTGTTGGTGGAATGTCAAATGGTACAACCCCTCGAAAGCAGTGTGGCGGTTCCTCGGGAAGCTAAGTATAGAATTGCCATATGATCCAGCAATACCATTGCTAGGTGTCATGGTTAGGGACACGTGTCAACTTGGCCAAGTAGTGGTACCTGTTTATCTAATTGGGCAAGCGCTAGCCTGCCTGTTGCAATGAGGACATTTCATAGGATTAGGTCATGATCATGTCAGCTGCATCCACAGCTGATTCCATTTGTAATCAGCCAAAGGGGAGTGTCTTCTGCAATTAGTGATGCTAAATCTAATCATGGGAAGCCTTTTAAGGAGAACTCAGAGGAGACAGGTTTCATTCCTGCTTCAGCTGGTGAGCCTCTCCTGTGGAG
>PVIY010056363.1:0-13339 GCA_004026745.1 Myrmecophaga tridactyla | reverse complement strand
CCTAGCCCCCCAGCCCCTGGCCCCCAGCCTCGCAGGCTTTAAGGCCTAAGAGGAAGCTTGGGGAGGAGCAGGAGGGAAGCTGGGTTACATGCTTCACTGCACCTCTGCTGAATGCAGAGCGAGAAGGATGAGCAGGAACTGCAGCAGCAGTGACGAAGAGCTAGCTGTCAGGTGGACTTCCCAGAACAGGCACGAGCAGAAGGAGGGGGTCGCGACAGTGCTCTCCCAGGGGAAGTCTAAGCAAGCCGAGGATACCGGTGAGCTGGGACAGGGCAGGAGGGAGTGTGGTTGGCGGCCTGTCCCCGCCCGCCCCTCCTCACCCGGGGGCCTCTGAATGCTTCCTTCCGGATGGGCTCTGTCCTGCTTGCCTCTTACTGCTCCCTCGCCCTCCTTCAGTGTCCCAACTGCACAGTCCTCTGAAGCGGCTCAAAATGCTGCCAGACCCTCCTTCAGAGGGCGTAGAGTGGGAAGGAAAGGGGAAGTCAGGCGTCTCTCAAGCTGCCGCTGATGAGGTCCGTGGGGGAAGCAGGGCGCGTGGTGGAAACTGGGCTCTGGGGCCGGGAAATCTGGCGCCATGGGGCCCACCCGGGGTGCTCAAACCTGTAGCCAAGGACAGGACTCCCCTGGCTCCTCAGCCATCACTTGCCCATTGCAGCACGTCCTCCCCTGTGGTCTCCGCCGGCGCGGGGCAGGCCTCGCCAAGCCCGGGACACCTGCTCCTCTATGACCCAAGCCAGTGTCCAGGGGTCCCCCTCTCCCCAATATGGCCCGGGACCCTGGTCCCCAGGTGGCTGAGGGCTCCTTCCTCCCCACTGCCCAGCCGCTGGCCTCTGCTTACCTGTGGGTCCCCAGCACCCAAACTCTCCTGTGTCTTGCCCAGGCAGCTGAGGCCAGGAGAGCTCCCACCGGCGCACACACTGGGCTTGAATCCAAACACCACCAGTGAGGGACCTAAGAGAAGCTGAACGCTGGGGCCAAGCAATAAAACTCGGAGCTTTGGTAGCCTTCGGTCCCTCACGCAGTCCACCCTTCATTTAAGGGGGAGCAGGGGCTGCCCTTGGGGCTATGGCTTCAAGGCTCTTGAGAGGGACCCCAGCCCCCACCTCCCCAGCCCCTGCCCGCGACCTGTGCCGTGGCTCATCCCCAGGGGCACCGGCTCCTGCTGGCCCCGGGCGGAGGGGCACTGGGTGGAGGTGGAGGCGGAGGGCAGAGCTCTGGTGTGCAGCCCCCCAGGCCGGAATGACAGTCGAGGTGGGGGCCTCTCCCACCCAGAAGGGGCTCCTGGCCAAGGTCGGGGTCCACCCAAGCCTGAGGCAAAGCCATGGGCAGACGTGGCAACGCAGTGTCCGGGCTGCACACTGAATGTGGCGGGAGGCAAAGGGGACGCAGGAGGACGGAGCCGAGCTGGGGAGAGCAGGCATCAGGGAGAGGGGACCTGGGATCACCCTGAGTCCCACAGACACGGTGCAAGCGCATTGCACGGAGACTCAAGTCACTTCCCTGCCGCTTCCTTCCTTTGCCCGCACACCGCTTTCCCTGCAGAAACGAGGCTTGCCCAGAGCCCTCCACCTGGGAGGTCCTTTGGGCCGCCACCCAGGGCTGGGAGGGGAGGGGGACAGAGGCGCCCCCCCCCCCAGGGCAGCCACAGGAGGCTCAGGGACGGGGTCACGGAGAGGCCAGGCTCGCCTTCCTCCCAGGAGGGCCAGGGAAGCCCAGGGCTCCAGCTACCTGGAGCCCCCTCCCCAAAGGGCTGTTCCATCCTCTCTTCCAGGACTGAACAGGGGATGGATGTGGCCACAGCTCCGAAGCCCACCCGGCCGCGGTGGGGCCCCCTCCTCTGCCTGCTGGCCCTGCTGGCGCTGCCGGGACTGAGCTGCAGCGGCTGTCCGGCGGCGTGTGACTGCAGCTCCCAGCCCCGGGCTGTGCTGTGCGCCCGCAAGCGGCTGCAAGCTGTGCCCGGGGGGCTCCCGCCGGACACCGAGGTGCTGGACCTGAGTGGGAACCGCCTGTGGGGGCTGCAGCGGGGTGCGCTGTCCCGCCTGGGCCTGCTGCGGGAGCTGGACCTCAGCTACAACCAGCTGTCCGCGCTCGAGCCCGGGGCCTTCCTCGGCCTGCACAGCCTGCTGGTCCTCCGGCTGCAGGGCAACCGCCTGCGCATCCTGGGGCCGGGGGCCTTCTCGGGCCTGCCCGCCCTCACGCTGCTGGACCTCCGCCTCAACCAGATCGTCCTCTTCCTCGACGGCGCCTTCGGGGCACTGAGCAGCCTCCGGCAGCTGGAGGTGGGGGACAACCAGCTGGTGTTCGTGGCCCCAGGCGCCTTCGCGGGCCTGGGGCAGCTGGGCAGCCTCACGCTGGAGCGCTGCAACCTCAGCGCAGTGCCCGGCGCGGCCCTCGCACGGCTGCCGGGGCTCGTGGCCCTACGGCTCCGGGACCTGGACATCGGGAGGCTGCCGGCCGGGGCGCTGCAGGGCGTGGGGCGGCTGAGAGAGCTGGAAATCCACCGCTGGCCGGCCCTGGCACTCCTGGAGCCCGGGAGCCTGGCCGGGCTCAACCTCAGCAGCCTGGCCGTCACCCGCTGCAACCTGAGCTCGGTGCCCTCCCAGGCACTGCGGCCCCTGCGCTTCCTCAGGGTCCTGGACCTGTCCCAGAATCCCATCTCGGCCATCCCGGCCCGGGGGCTCAGCGCTCTGGTGCGGCTCCAGGAGCTGCGCCTGTCGGGGGCGGCCCTCACCTCCATTGCCGCTGACGCGTTCCACGGCCCGGCCTCCTTCCAGCGGCTGGATGTGGCGGACAATGCGCTGCAGACGCTGGAGGAGCGCGCCTTCCCTTCTCCGGACGCACTGGTCACCCTCAGGCTGTCCGGGAACCCCCTGACCTGCGACTGCCGCCTCCTCTGGCTGCTCCGCCTCCGCCGGCGTCTGGACTTTGGCCCGGCCCCCCCTGCCTGCGCCAAGCCCCCGCACGTACAGGGCAGGAGCCTGAGGGACTTCTCGGACATCCTCCCCCCGGGGCACTTCACCTGCACGCCAGCCCTGATCCGGAAGTCCGGGCCCCGCTGGGTCCTGGCAGAGGAGGGGGGGCGTGCTGTTTTCTCCTGCTCCGGGGAGGGGGCCCCGGCACCCACCGTGTCCTGGACGGGACCTCAGGGCGCTAGGCTGGGAAGGGCCGGGAGAGTCCGGGTGCTGGCGGACGGCACGCTGGAGATCCGCTCAGTGCAGCTGCATGATCGAGGGACCTACGTCTGTGTGGTCAGCAACGCAGCCGGCAACGACTCCCTAAAGGCCTGGCTGGAGGTGATCCAAGGTGACCCAGCAAACAGCACCTCCTCCGACCCCAATGCCACGCTGCCGGGGGGCCTGGGGCCTTTCCTCCTGGATGGCAGAGGCGTGGCTATGGTGCTGGCGGTCGGCTTTCTCCCCTTCCTCACCTCCGTCGCCCTCTGCTTCGGCCTCATCGCCCTCTGGAGCAAGGGCAAGGGCCGGGTCAAACACCACACGACCTTTGACTTTGTGACACCACGGTCCTCGGGGGATAAGAGCGCTGGGGGTAACCGGGTCACTGCCAAGCTCTTCTGACCTCCCCGTCCCTGCTGGGCACCCAGCTGAACCGGCTTCAGGAGCCAAAGGGGAGGAGAGGAGCGAGGTTGCCCGGCCAGAGCCGAGTCCAAGCGGCGCAGTCAGCGTCTCCTGCCGGCAAGCCTGCCTCCTGGCAGCCCCGCTCCCGGGGCTCTGCCGCTCTGAGAACAGCTGGTCGCCTCTTCCCCGACAGGCACCCAGGGACTGAGGACAGAGACTTCATCCCCCACACACAAAGCAGGAAACCTAACCAAGGCGTCCAGGCTCTGGCTGTTAGAACAACCACTAAGCGCTCTTCACACACGCTTTAACAACCAATAGTACTTGCCAATCAGTGCTGTAAGATCGTTTCAGAGGTTGCACTGGGAAATACGCTGACTTCTTGGAGTGTCTGCTCTTCTCCTCGACCAGGCTGTCTCCCTCTCTCTTCTGCCCTGCCCCCTGCTCAGATGCAAGAACTCAAGCCAAGGGCCCCACTGCAGATGTGGGGCAGGGAGGCGCTGTGTCTGCGTGAGTCTCCACGCTAGCCCTCTGCTGTCAGACCATTAAACCTGCCGCCACAAGGCCGAGGCGGTAGAAGTCAGAACGAAACGTGATCTCAAGTTATCTTTACTTCCATCTATTTCCACCCCTTCTTTCTGTCAAATCTCCTCTCTCCTAAGCTTCTGCCTTTCCACCAAGCATGCATCCTGATTGCTCTCTCTGCCTCCATCTGCAGCAGCCTCACAAACGGGTTTACGAAAAGGAGGTCTGCTGAGCCTGGCGTGAGCAGCTCCCCCAGCCGCGAGCCCAGTCTCCAGCCATCCCCCGCCCTTTGGCCTTGCACGGGATCCCTCTGCGGAAATCCCAATGCAGTACACCCCGCTCCTTTGCCTTCTCATGCATTGATGGGGTTTCCTTCTCATTCCCATATCAGAGCTCCCTAGGGCGCTTGGGGAAAAACAAGAAAGAAACTCCTAGAAAATGACTAACAGCAGCAAGAATTGGCCACTGTGAAAGGAGAGACCCCAGCACACAGCAAGGTGCAGCAAGCTGGAGTGAGAAGTAGAGAGGGGAGAGGGGAGCAGCAGGAACTGCCCGATGGGTTCATTTCCATTCCCCTTCTGCAGCTGCCCTCCTCTGTGTCAGGGCAGCGCCGCCAGGAAGCTGAGACCCAGATGTGAGGTGGAACTGAGGTGCAGCTGCTGGCTGACTGCCAAGAGCAGAGCCAGAAGACGGGAGAAGCTGAGCGCTGGGGATGGGCATCAGCGGGAGGGGAGGAGTGAAGAAGAGGGAGGAGCGGGAGAAGGGACTGAGAAGCAGAGACTCACGCAGCCCGGGGAGCCTTTCTCTCTGCGGCAGCATTCGCCTGGCATCCTCCTTTCCCCTTCACCCCGGGGAGCTCCCACCCACCCCTGAGCCCGTACTCGGAGCACCGCAAGGAGAGGACTCTGGACTTCATTTGCGGTGCAGGGATGGGGGCGGGGGGGCGGGGCCAGAGAGGGATGCGACACTCCAGCCCCTTGGAGAGGGAGCTGGAGGAAACCAAGGATGCTCCTGAGGAGGGGGTGACGCTGAGCCTGCAGCCCCCCTCCCCGCCAGGCATGCGCGTTCACTCGGCTTCCCAGAGACCTGCCCTCTCCGGCTGGTAGGATGCCAGGAAGTTTTCCCCTGGGCACGGCCCTCCCGCCCCCTCCTAAACCCTCCACCAGCAGCTTGTGCGTTGGCACCGACGGGCGGGGGGCTGGTGGCTGTCTCTGGGGGTCCCTCTGCAGTGCGGGCCAGGGCGGGGGCAGCACTGCCGGTCAGAGAGATCTCCTCCAGGAGGCCCGTGCGGCGTGGGGCTGAAACGGGGACATGCTCCCAAAGTCTCCAAGGTAGCGTTGTCCAGCAGAAATGTAATGCGAGTCACGGATGTCATTTCAAATTTTCAAGTAGCTACGTTTCTTAAAAGTAAGAAGAAACAGGAACAAGGAGATAATATTTTATTTAACCCAATGCATCCAAATGTAACATTTCAGCATGTTATCATTAGAAAAAGCATCCATGAAATACTGTCTTCTTTTCTGTCATGCTGTCTTTGAAAGGCGGTGTATATTTTACTCTCCCAGCACCTCTCAATTCAGTCACTAAATTTTTACCAGAAACACCAGATCTGTATGTGCCTTTCATAAAATTTGCTATCGGACAAGTAGAGTTGGATACCCAAGTTGTCCGAACATACTTAAAAATTTTCCAGTAACTGAAACGAGTCTCAGGTTTTTTTTTATTTAAATTAAGTAAATTCGAGGTTCCGCTCCTTGGTGGCACGAGTCTCCTTTGAAGTAGGTGGCGTGTGGCCAGCGGGCCCCTACTGGACAGCAGAGTTACACCCGCTCTACCCGGCGCAGAGATGGGGATCTTCCTGGCAGAGGTGAGCAAAACACCCTCCCGACCCCCAAGCAGCACACTCAGCTCTGGGAGGTGTCTGTGGCATTGACCCCCCTTCTTCTCCTTTCACAGCCTTTCCCAAGCTTCGCTGGCAAAGCCGGTGGATGTACTGAGGTTACCACGGTGAATAGTTCCACAGCCTGTCCAGTCATCAGCAAGCCCGCCTCGTACCTTACTGGGTTATCAGGGTGTTCAGGGAAACAACAGGAGACACCTGTGAATATGAGATTTATAGAATCCGTGAGGTCGCAAGAGTCTGGGACCTGCAGAGCAGGCTGCGAGCTGGCAGCTCCAACGAGGTCCTCAACCAGCTCCCCAGGAGAGGCTGGCTGAAGCGGAGAAAGACAGCCTCTCTTCTGAGGTCCCCTTAAGAGCTGTTGGGTGATTAGATTAAGTGTCACCCACTGCAGAAGACACTCCCCTTAGCCAACAGCAGATGTCATCAGCCATAGATGCAACCAACGTGACCATGATTTAAGTCCATGAAATGTCCCCACAGTGACAGCTCGGCCAGCGCTTGGTTGACCAGGCGACTGGGCACCATCACCCGGCCAAGCTGACACCTGAACCCATGCACTTACCCGTCCAGGAAGGCTGCCCTCGGGTCATTTCCTGCAGGACAGGCTGTGGGTACGTGTGGTAAGTATGTGAAGGCAGCTAAGGGCGTGTGTGAGTGTGGTGTGTGTGCAGAAGTTCTGTGGGCCTCGTGCACACGGAGAGCTATCAGGATGAGAGTGAGCTCTCTGTCCAGGGTGGGACAATGGTGGACAGAAATGAGGAAGAGAAATAACTTGTTGAAGACTTAGTCTAAGTCAGCAGCTTTTAAATGTGCTTTCTTGTTTAATCCCATTCTGCCCTACAAGGTAGGGAGGCATCTCAAGGTTAAGTTAGGTTGATTAGCTGGGGTGCCCAGAGCTAGTTAGTGAGGGATGCCCAGAGCTATTTAGTGAGGGAGCTGCCTCCGGCCCAGAGCTGTCTAACTGAAAGCCCACATGCTCTCCACCGCCCCGCTGTAGTCACTACCCGCCCCCTATAACCCCGTCCCCAAGGCCTCTCACTCCAGGACCTGACTTGTGAGATAAGTGAAAGCTGGAGGTCATCTTCTACCCCACCAGCTCCCTAAATAACTCTTCAGTTGGACCTGGGCTGAGTTGCTGAATCCTTATCTATGGTAACTAAAGCAGCTGACCCATTCAGGAAATTGAGGGGTTTTGTTGTTTTCACTCCCTTCTCTCAGTCTCTTTGCCTCTCCCAAAGTCCTTACTGCCTCTGCTTCAGAGACCAGTATAAAGGAGCAGAAATTCCCAGAATCGGTATCATATCCCCAGGTAAACTGAACTGAAATGCCTGGTTTCCTGCAAAGATTTTCTTCTGGTTAAATAGCGGAAGTTCCAGATTTCCTCGTTCCTTTTCTAACCTCAGCAGCCTCGTAGATTAGAGAGAAGCTGCTCAGGGCTTCCCCAGCGGCCTCGGCAGTCTGAGAGCCACGTCAGGTTCAAGGACAGTTTGCCTCTGCCCACTTTCTGCCCTGCCCACTCCTGGCGGGGCCTCCCTGAGCACATGCCATCCTCGCCCCACCCACCCTCTCTTCCCTTTTAGACATGGTCTCGCTTAAGCGGGGAGAACTCTGGATGCTCCACTGGATTCATGATGGATAACAATCCCGCAAGGATGTGGGGTAGGACTCCCGGGATGAGCCAGGACCCTGCATCATGGGACTGAGAAAGCTTGCTTGACCAAAACAGGGAAGACAGAAATGAGACAAAATAAAGTTTCAGTGGCTGGGAGATTTCACAGTTGAGAGGTTATCCTGGAGGTTATTCTTTTGCATGATATAGATAACCCTTTTCAGTTTATGGTGTATTGGAGTGGCTGGAGGGAAGTACCTGAAACTGTAGAGCTGTGTTCCAGTAGCCTTGATTCTTGAAGATGACTGTATAAAGACATAGCTTGTACAATGTGACTGTGTAATTGTGAAAACCTGTGTATGATGCTTCCTTTTATGGACAGATGAGTAAAAAAATATGGATAAATAAATAAATAGGGGGTATAAAGGGTAAAATAAATTGGGTAGATGGAAATACTAGTGGTCAATAAGAGGGAGGGGTAAGGGGTATGGGATGTATGAGTTTTTTCTTTCTATTTCTTTTTCTGGAGTGATGCAAACGTTCTAAAAAGTGATCATGGTGACGAACACACAACCATGTGACGATATTGTGAGCCACTGACTGTAAACCATGTACAGAATGTATGTGTGTGAAGATTTATCAATAAAAATATTTTTTAAAAAAAGAACGCTGCAAGGCAATGAATCTCAACTTTTTTGTCACATACTCCTCTGAGAGTAACGGGTGCAATTGCTCTTTCTCGAGGATCAGGCATAAGCTATGAGCAGAAACGTTTACACACTACCCGCGTACATCCTGAGGCCATCACAGCTCCATGGAACATGAGAATCCCTGCCCCACGGAGCTCCAGGCGGCAGAGGAAAAGCTGAGCGCTCAGGCTGCCTTTGCTCCTTGGGCCCAAGGACTGAAAGCTGAGTAGGACCACGGTGTGAAGCAGACTTTAGGGAAGAGAAGGTGGCCAGATGGACCCTGTAAGATTACAAAGACACTGTTGCCTCCAGCGGCAGGCCCCCTTCCCCTATCAGCGCCCACCTCTCGGGGAGTGAAGGAGCCTTCCGGTGGGACTCCTGCTTCCGAAGTGAGTGTGGTAGTGGTGGTTGAGTCTGGAGAGCATCTGGGGCCAGCAGCTGAGCCCTCTTCCTCCAAGATACTTTGTAAGAGGAATTAGGCAGGAAGACTTAGAGCTGAGTGGTGACCGTGGGAGAAGCAGCTCTCTTGGCACAGTCACAACTTCATCAACCCGATATAAAGATTGACGAGTGGCACCAGCAGGATTCATAACTCTAAGGTCCGTGCTTCCACTTGCTGACTTCTCATGAAGAGCCTTCGATAATGGGGGAGGAAACAGTGACTCTTCACAATGGGCAAAGGGCAAGATGAATGCTATTTTAAAAAACAAACTCAGACACTCTTTCCATGTTGTCTGGAAAGGGAATTGCGTGGAGCAGCCAAGGCTCTGGGGCAGGTTCCCTGTGCTTGAGAAGCCCTCACTGCCCAACCGAAGGCCACTTTCCTGCTTCCACCTGCCGGACAGACAGAAGGATGCCGTCGCCCTCTGTGGGCCACCAGGCCTCACGCGGACTAGTGTCGCCCACTGCCTCCTGCTCTCAGTTTACAACGCCCTGCCAGGAAAAAAGAAGGGACTCTTAGGGGCTGGGGATTAGAACAGACAGTCACAATTCACCCAACCCCCGCCTCTCACAATTCACAGTTTCAGTCCTGATTCGTGCTCTCAGAGGGAGAACGAACGAGATGACAAATCCCCCATGCATAGTGACCTGAGAGCAGGTGTGAAATCACTTCGCCTAGAGTTACCCTTCTACTCCCCTTGGCCCCCTTCCCTGCCTAGCCAGTTGGGAGAAAACCTTCTGTAACTTTCTAGGCAAGGTGACTCCACCTAGCTTCTCACTGCTCTGACTGAGAAATTCCAACTGCGGCTTAATTTTTAATCCCTCCATTTAGACTTCCACTTTCTCTTTTCTTGCCTCCCACCCTTCCCCCCAACTGGAGCTGGAAGATGATGAGCCCCTAAATTGGGTGTGTGCTTTCTTATAGTAAGACTGGACATTCTTCGTTGGATGTGAAATACTCTCTATTTTACTTTTTTAAAAATAAAAATAGGGCAGGCCACAGTGGCTCAGCAGGCAGAGTTCTCGTCTGTCATGCCGGAAACCCGGGTTCGATTCCCAGTGCCTGGCCAACTAAAACATAAAAAATAAATAAATAAAAATAGCAGTAGCAATCAAAATTCTCAAATACTTAATAATAATCTTAAGAAATATGTAAATTTTATATGATGAAAACTTTAAAATGCTACTGATACGAATATCAATGACATGAACAAATATACAGGGAGATTCAATATAAACACAGTTCTCCCTTAGGCAATATTAAAATATGTGATTCCAATCAAAATAACATCAACAGAAGAAATGAAAAGTGAATTGTGTTATACCCCCAGATAGAAGACTACACAATAATGAGAATGAATGGACTAAAACTATTCACAATATGCCTGAATCTCACAATATCAAGCGAAAGTAGCCAGACACAAGAATGCACACCATGTAAATATGTTTACATAAAAATCAGTGTTCTAGTTTGCTAGCTGCCAGAATGCAATATACCAGAAATGGAACGGCTTTTAACAAGGGGAAGTTAATGAGTTGCTGGCTTACTGTTCTAAGGCCAAGAAAATGTCCCAATTAAAACAAGTCTATAGAAATGTCCAATCAAAGGCATCCAGGGAAAGATACCTTGGTTCAAGAAGGCTGATGAAGTTCAGGGTTTCTCTCTCAAGTGAGAAGGCACATGGCGAACACAGTCAGGGCTTCTCTCTCAGCTGGAAGGGCACATGGTGAATATGGCGTCATCTGCTAGCGTCTTCCCCTGGCTTCCTGTTTTGTGAAGCTCCTCAGGAGGCATCTTCCTTCTTCATCTCCAAAGGTCGCTGGCTGGTGGACTCTCTGCTTCCTAGTGTCACTCTCTCTGAATCTCTCATTCTCCAAAATGTTTCCTCTTTTATAGGACTTCAGAAACTAATCAAGACCCACTCAAATGGGTGGAGACATGTCCTCCCTTAATCCAATTTAACAACCACTCTTGACTAAATCACATCATCCAGGGAGATGATCTCATTACAGTTTCAAACATACAGTATTGAATAGAGATTATTCTACCTTTATGAAATGGGATTTATATTAAAACATGGCTTTTCTTAGGGGACATACTTCCTTTCAAACCAACACAATCAGAAACAGGTTAGTCTATTCCATTAGATGTCAGAAGAGTGGTTATCCTTCCGGGCTGAACGGCTAGGAGGGGACAGGAGGGAAGCTTCTAGGGCACTGGTAATATTGTTTCTTCTGGGTGTTGGCTGGTAGCTCTGTGCTGGCTACATGTATATGTTCATTTTTTTTTTAAATTCATCAAAATGTACACTTACCATTTGTGCACTTTTCTGTATGTATCTCATACATCCATTAAAAAATATCAATGGCTTGGGGGCCAAGATGGCGGCTTAGCAACGTGCGCGTTTTAGTTCGTTCTCCAGAACAACTACTAGATAACCAGAAACAGTACAGAACAGCTCCTGGGGCCACGTCAGTGACCAGACACACAGCGTACCCCAGTCTGGACCAGCTGGACCCACTGCGAGTCTCCGGAACTGTGAGTTCCCCAAGCCGCAGTGGTCGGCGCCCGGTGCCCCTCCCCCACAGTCGGCTTCCCGGAGGGAAAGGAAAGAGACTAATAGTAGCAGGGACTGAGTCCAACCAAACACCAATTGTGGCATTAATAAACAAATTCTGACTACTAAAAATAGGCCCCCAGCTCACGTGAAACTGGTCAAGGCAGAGGTTGCTTATTGGGCTAACCAAAAAGAGGAAAGGGGACAAAATGGGGGTTTTCGTGTTTCTACGGAGGCTTGGCTGCCTCTGGATTCAGTGGTGGGACTACTCGGGCTGCAACTGCCCCAGGCATAGGCAGAAACAGACTGCTTTCAGGGCTGTCTCCCACCTGTGCCTTCCCCAGAGGAGGGGTGAAGCCCAACTTAGGTGGAATCCCTCTCTCAAGGAACTCAGACCCCAGGGCTTGGCAATTTGAAGCCATTAAAACCAGCCTACAACCTCTCCTCTGTTTCCACCATGCCCCCAGCAGGGAGAGCCTTCCAAAGTTAAAGGAGCCGCAACATCTTCTGTTGGTGGGACCTGCAGGCAGACAAGCACCACATACTGGGCAGGATAAGAAAAATAGAGCCCAGAGACTTCACAGGAAAGTCTTTCAACCTGCTGGGTCTCACTCTCAGGGAAAACCGATGCAGGTGACTCCTTCCCCCTGATAGGAGGCCAGTTTAGTCCGGGAAAACCTGGCTGGAGTCTGTAATACCTGTGTAGACCCTCCTAAGGGTGGGGAGGGAAAAGGCACCTTACAAGCAGGACAAGAAACAAGAAAACAAGAACTGAAAAATTACCCTCTGTTAACAAAACTTAAGCTAGAGGCCCAGAAAAAGCTGAACTGAAGGTCAAAGAACAGATAGACAACAAACTCATCTAGCAAGAAAACCCTAGGTAAGATAAGTGAAAGAAATCTCCAGAATAAATTAATTAAGGTAATTAAATGTCTAGACGCCAGGAAAAAATAACAAATCACACCAGGAAAATTGAAGATATGGCCCAGTGAAAGGAACAAACCAACAGTTCAAATGAGATACAGGAGCTGAAACAACTAATTCAGAATATACGAACAGAAATGGAAAACCTCATCAAAAACCAAATCAATGAATTGAGGGAGGACATGAAGAAGGCAAGGAATGAACAAAAAGAAGAAATGGAAAGTCTGAAAAAACAAATCATGGAACTTATGGGGATGAAAGATACAGTACAAGAGATGAAAAAAAACAGTGGAAACCTACAATGGTAGATTTCAAGAGACAGAGGTTAGGATTAGTGAACTGGAGGATGGAACATCTGAAATCCAAAAAGAAACAGAAACTATAGGGAAAAGAATGGAAAAATATGAGCAGGGACTCAGGGAATTGAATGATAATATGAAGCGCACAAATATACGTGTCGTGGGTATCCCAGAAGGAGAAGAGAAGGCAAAAGGAGGAGAAAAACTAATGGAAGAAATTATCACTGAAAATTTCCCAACTCTTATGAAAGACCTAAAATTACAGATCCAAGAAGTGCAATGCACCCCAAAGAGAATAGATCCAAACAGACGTTCTCCAAGACACTTACTAGTCAGAATGTCAGAGGTCAAAGAGAAAGAGAGGATCTTGAAAGCAGCAAGAGAAAAGCAATCCATCACATACAAGGGAAACCCAATAAGACTATGCGTAGACTTCTCAGCAGAAACCATGGAGGCGAGAAGACAGTGGGATGATATATTTAAATTACTAAAAGAGAAAAACTGCCAACCAAGAATTCTATACCCAGCAAAATTGTCCTTCAAAAATGAGGGAGAAATTAAAACATTTTCAGACAAAAAGTCACTGAGAGAATTTGTGACCAAGAGGCCAGCTCTGCAAGAAATACTAAAGGGAGCACTAGAGACAGATATGAAAAGACAGAAGAGAGAGGTGTGGAGAAGAGTGTAGAAAGAAGGAAAATTAGATATGACATATAAAATACAAAAGGCAAAATGGTAGAGGAAAGTACTATCCAAACAGTAATAACACTAAATGTTAATGGATTGAACTCCCCAATCAAAAGACATAGACTGGCA
>PVIY010056362.1:0-13337 GCA_004026745.1 Myrmecophaga tridactyla | reverse complement strand
CTTTTCTTTTCTGACTTTTGATTTGTTTACTCTGTATTCTGAATAGTTAAAGTCAAAGAGAATTGACCTTGGAAAATAGGATACATTCTGGAAGGTAGGACAGATTGAGAAGAGGTTGAGAGCTGAGTGGACGAGGTAGATGTCTCTTTAATGAACAGAAGTAGAGGGAATGGGGTGGGGTATTTAAGAAGCAGAGACAGCACCCTGCTTTAGAAACTGCTGAAGCTCTAGATTTCACCTCTTCTTCAAATAATATAGTGCTTCTTAATAACCCCAGAGAGGCTGTCTGTGCAGGGATACTTTCTTAGCAACGGTAAACCAGAGTTTCCCAGCAACATACTCTAGGAATCTTTGCTACCACCCTTCACGCATCTTTCTCCTCACACAGATGCTTCCTTCAGTGATATTTACTGATGACCCTTCTAGACAGTGTGAAAGGAATTTCCCTATTGCTTTCTAACTGTTGTATAGCTATAGGCTGCCTACAGCTGCTGGTGGAGCTTGTCTAGTTTGCAAGGATGGAAAGGAAATAAGAGAAAATACATAATAACTGTAATGTTGGTAAAAAGAAGAAGCAAAGAAAGAAATTCTGAGGGCATGGAAAGGAGCAAGGGAGGGGAGATGGCAGAGACTGTAGGTAAACCTATGGTGCTTTCATGCCTCAGTGGTGAAAATATCCACTTCTCTGCGTTTGCGGTGATTGAGACAAGGTGAGCATTCAGACCTCCTTGTCCGGGAGATTATTCCAAAGTCAGTGTATGGCTTTGTCAAAAACAGCCTGAAAAATAGGAGCATTTCATCAATTAGTCCACTTTTGTTTTCTCATTGTTTCCACCAAGGATGCGTAAGATGTACAGAACACACTGTGCAAAGTTCCTGGATTAAGGGACTTCTCGCCTAGAACTTGGCCAACACGTTGCGCACCGATGGCCTTTTCCAGGTTCGATTCATTTAATACGCACCCTGAGTGTATTGCAAAACGGTTCAGTTGGATGATGTAAGGATTCATGTACACATGACTCTCCATTTTATTAGAAGTATTTTTGCCATAGGACCCTAAGATGATTCTATATGATGTCTCAAATATTGCCCACCTTATAGCCTGGCAGACATTTCCCTCTCCTCTCCTCTCTGCTCCTCTCTTCCCCTCCCTTCTCCCTCTCTCTCCTCCCCTTCTTTCCTGTCTCCTCTTCTCCCCTCCCCTCTCTTTCCTCTCTTCATCTCTCTTCATCTCCCGTCCTTTCCCCTCCCCTCCCCTCCTGTCCTTTTCAATGATTATTTCAATACATGTGGCTCAGTGCCTGGTAGAGAGTAGATATTCAATATGGAACAGCCCTTGTAGAAAGCCTATAGCGTATTTGGCATACACTCCCCTCCCACATTCACAGCACCCTACTGGGCATTTGCTGATCCCTCACTTGAGATAGAACATTATAAAGAGTTTCGTTTAACACAAACTGTAATAAACTTGAAAACTCCAGAATTTAAGTAAAGGGCTAGCTATCCTGCATGGCTTCACATAACTATCACTCTTTAGAAAAGTTCCGAAGTCAAAGACATAAGGAAAGTAGGGGTCTTTTGGCCTAGAGTCCACAAGAGTTTTCCACTGCTCTGAGCATTCTTATTAACTAGCTTGGATCTTTTAGCTTCTTGACATTTCACTGCTCTACTGTCTTTTCCCAACTCTCACTGCTTGTCCACACACTGGAAGCTCACCCATCCCAACCTCGGGCCTGGGAAAAGGGACTCAATTTTTTTTCCCAGAATTGCTGCCATTTTTCTTCCCTTCAGTTCCTCCCCAAGGAACTAAGCATCTACTCTCTGAGTAACAGAATGTTCTTTCACATGGTCCTCAATTAAACTCTGCCCGGTTCTTCCCTAGAAGTGACCAACTAAATCATATAAGGACTAACACATGAGAAACAGAAGTGGTAGAAATTGCCACTTGTGATTATTATTTTCAGATGCAAATCATTGTTGGGAACATGTTGTCATATTGTTGCAATAAGGTTGTTTCCCTCATACTTTTGCCTGAAATAATATTTTTCTTAGTACTCGCCTGACAGTGCAAAGCGTTACAATTAACCACAGAAGTCAGGCTCCTGCCCACCATACTTTCAAATATAAGAAAGGAAGAAAAGAAGAGCAAAAGAGAAGAAAGTCATTCTATGGCAAAACCCAATGGTGAGATTTCCATTTTTCATAATAGGACTGGCCAGGAATCTAAAACAAAAACAGAAACATACCAGTGCAGAACATTTAAAAGTGCTAGATAAAATATTTTAAAATAATTAAAAAATTCATGGTCAAACTTTTATGATAATAAAGTCAATAGAGGTCAGGAATGATTGGGGAGCTGGACAGCTGGACAGGTAAGCTAGTATCATGCAGTTTTTCTACTGGGAAAGGGGATGGGATAAGCAGTTAATCTCCATAAAAGGTAGGATCTAGAGTTTGTCTTTGCACGGGCTTTACAATGGGACAATAGAAAAATCCTCGGGTCTACTTGAAGTTTCAGAGCAATTAAGGAGCCCCACATAAAAGTGAGATTGAAAGCAGATAACTTCAATGAATGAACCTGGACAAAATCCATCCTCTAGAGTGGGACTATTCCAATGGAAATTTCCATATCGACGGAAATGCTCTGTCTCTGTAGCTTATGTGGCTATTGAGTATTTGATATATGATGACACTGACTGAGGAACTGAATTTTAAATTTTATTCATTGTAATTAATTTACATTTACATTTAAATAGACACACATGTAAATAACCAGTGATTTAGTAGACAAGGCAGCTCTAGCGTTTAGAGCAAGGATGTGCAGTCTATGGCTGTGGGCCAGTCCAGCCCTCCCCTGATTTGTAAATAAAGTTTTACTGCCATGTTGTCTATGGTTGCATTTGCAAAACAGGGGCAGAGTTGAGTAGCTGCAATAGAGATCATATGCCCCGCAGATCAGGAGAGCTAGACTATATGGCCTGCTACAGAAAAAGTTGGCTGGCTCTTAGCCTGCTGGAGTAGATACCTGCCTGTCTAGGCCTTGGTTCTGAGTAGAGGTAGGAATAAAAGGGGAAAAAATCAACCGTTAGATCCATAAAGTTTAACCAAACTAAGCAGAATAAAAAAACTTCTTACTGACAAAGTGTTTCATAGGAAACTGTAGAACTTCAAAAACAAAGAAAGGATCCTAAATATTTAAATGCTGGCCAGACTAAAAGAGTGAAGAGAGAGAGAGAGAGAGAGAGAGAGAGAGAGAAATATTACCATCATTCATGAAATCTAAAAGGAACAGTTTCTTTAACAGTGTAAGGTATTCACAACTGATGGATAAGAAAACATTGTGTCAGTTTAATTGTCAGTATTTTTCTTTCTTAGTGGGAAATAGAAAAATGTATGTCCAACAATGGATAATATATTGGATTTCATGAGATATGGCACCTACAATGAATGATGACTAGACTGAAATCTGACTTACCTGTAAACAATGGAATAATGGTGGCAGAATTTATTAGGAGTTGGGCACTGTCCTAAGTATTTTTTAAAATTGTCAAGGCATTTACTTTTCATAAAACTCTTATGAGATGAGCTTTTTTTATTCATATACCCACTTTACATAAAAGGTAACCTAAATCAGAGTCAGATTCAAACCCAGATAATCTGGCTTTAGAGTCAGTGGTCTTAACCATTATTTGATGAAAATTCTCAGTGCAAGGAAGGAGACAGTAGAAAAATGTTTTAAGGAAAAATGCGTTACTAGAAATAAAGAGAATGATAAGGCATTGATAAAATATTCAATTTCATGGACCATATAATAATTTTAAATCTGAGTTCACTTAATAAATCATTATTATGCTGACTATATTCTCAGGTTACAATATAATTAAATCAGAAATCAAAACCCGGATGATATTTAATAAAGTCATCATATGTTTGAAAGTTTACAAACACATTTCTAATAACTCATGGGACAAAGAAACAATCATAATGGAAATTCTTTAGGACTGAAAAATAAATTAGATACTGCTTATCAAAACTTGTATGACAGCTAAGTTAATATTTAAAGGGAAATTTATAGCTTTAAGAGTTCATATTAAAAGGAAAAGACAAGGCTTTTTAGCCAATAGAAGAAAATAAATACTAAAGATGAATGTAGAAATTAATGGAACAGAAAACAAAGATTTAATAGATCAGACACACAGTATCAAATGTCCCCTTGAGAATACCAAATAAAAATGACAAAGCTCTGGTAGGACAGAAGAAGAAACAAGAGAAGCCATGAAAAAAACAGAATCAGAAATGAAAAACGACATAATGACAAAAAAAGCTGAGATAGAAAATGTAATAAAATATAACAAACAAATTTATGATAGTAAATCTGAAAACAGGTGAGCTGAAAATATTTACAGAAAGTATAAATTACCTCAACTGACTCAAGAAGAAATAGTAAATCAGAATCAACTTATAGTCATTTTTTCTTTTTTTTTAATGTAGAATGCTTCATGAATTTCCATGTCATCCTTACACAGAGGCCATGCGAATCTTCTCTGTATCATTTCAATTTTAGTATATGTACTGCTGAAGCGAGCACAACTTATATTCATTTAAAGCATGACTTTTTTGGGTGGGCCATGGTGGCTCAGCAGTCAGAGTTCTTGCCTGCCATGTCGGAGACCCGGGTTCGTTTCCCGGTACCTACTCATGTAAAACAAAACAAAAAACTTGAAGTTTTAGTTAAAAAAATCTGTCCTTAAGGAAAATACCAGATCCAGTTAACTTTTTAAATCTTTAAGCCAATTTAACTGAATGTTCAAGGAACTGAAAATTCTAATCTTACATAAAGTCTTTGAGAGGCCTATAATAAGATTAGCAAACTAAAAGGTATAAAAATCAGTGAAAGATTTAGAAATATGATTCTTTGCAGAATACACCATTGTCTATATGTGAAAGAAACCCCATAGAATATACAGCAAAAATTAGTTGAATTAATAAGAGTATTCAGCAAGGATCCTGGATATAAAATCCATAAGCAAAAATCTTTTGTATTTCTATACCCTGAAAAATAGTATTAGAAATTAATATTAGAAAACAATTTGAAATTTGATAGTAGGGTGGTTCATAGCATAGATAGACTCAGGTTCAAATTCCCTCTCCATCATTTCTAGTTGTGTATACTTGGTCAATGTATTCAATCTTTCTGTGCCTTGGTCTCTCCAACTGCAAAATGTAATAATGGGTTAATAATTACCCCTACCTAATATTTTTGGGAGAGGAGAGAATGCATCAGTTAATGTAAACAAAATGATTGTAATTCATGAATAAGTGTTTGTAAAATGAATGACCAAACAAAGCGAAAAAAAGAAGAAAGACAGAAACTAAGTTACTAGGAATAAATTCAATGAATTTGTGCAATATCTTTACAAAGAAATATATAAAACTTTATTTAAAAACTTTAAAGAAGACAGATAAATGGAGAGATATACCATTTTCATTAATAAGAATACTTCATATCCATAAAGATATTGATTTACCCCAAATTAATCCTTAGAGTCAATGAAATTCCAATCAAACTTCCAATTTAATTTTTCATGAACATTGACAAAGTGATAATAAAATATATAGAGAAGAGCACAGGAATGAAATAACTATGATCTTCCTTACGAGGCTGTGCGAGGTGGAAGGACTTGACTTCTGAAATTCAGCCTTTTCACAAAGCTCTGAAAATTAGGACAGTGCAGTGTTTGTAAAGGGATAGACATAGTGCATTAATAAAACAGAAAAAGGAGCCCAGAAATGGACCTATTCATATATGGGTCTTGAAATGTAGCAGAACTGGATGGCCTTTTCAATATAACAGAAATAAATGGTCGTCCACTTTGAAAACAATAAAATTGGATCCATAAATCATACTGTACTCAAAAATCAATTCCAAATGGACTAAGGACAATAATGTGAAAGGTAAGATTTTTCTACCTCTTTTACAAGAAAATATAGGAGAATATCTTCATGATTTCCTGGGTTGAGAAGGATTTCTTAAAGAAGATCCCAGAAAAACACGTATCAGAAATAGAAAGTTTAATAAATTCAACTACTTTATAATTAAGAAATTATATTTATCAAAATATATCATGCAGAGGGTGAATAGACAAGCCACAAACAAGGAAAATGTAATTTTCAACAGATATAACCACAAAGGATTAGTATTTAGTACATATAAATGCACATATAAATCAGGGAGATGAAAAGAACCTAATAGAAAATCTGTAAATATATTTTAGAGGGGAGGAAATATCAAAAGTCATTGAGGGCGGGCTGCAGTGGCTCAGCAGGCAGAGTTCTTGCCTGCCATGCCAAAGACTTGGGTTCGATTCCCAGTGCCTGCCCTTGCAAAAAAAAATCATTGATTATATGGAAAAAGCTCAACCTCATTAGTTATCAGGGGAACGCAAATTAAAACCACAATGACATTTTAAATCTCCCTATTTGTCAAAAATGGAAAGTATGATTATACCAGCTATGTATGTATTACATTAGTAACTCTTCTACATTGCTGGTGGGAATATATCATCATCATTTTGGAAAACAATATGGCATCACTTATTAGAGCTGGAGACATGAGTACCTAATCACCCAGCAATTTGTCTCCTTGGAGTGAACCCTGCAGAATTTCTTGCTATTAATTTTCCAGTCATATTTTACTAATGAATAATACAAAATAATCAAAGATTTTTGTATATATATGCACACAAACACACACATATACATATGGACCACCATGTGTGTATATCCATTTTTTGTGTGTGTTTATAATTAGCTGATCAAATACTAATAATTTTTTTTTTTTTTTTTTGCTTTTTTTTTACATGGGCAGCTCCTGGAATTGAACCCGGGTCTACGGCATGGCAGGTGAAAACTCTGCCTGTTGAGCCACCGTGGCCCAGCCCTCTTTCTTTAACATATATTTCACTCAGTACTGATAAGTTGTATTTTCCTAGGAAACATTTAATTTTATCCAGACTTTCAAATTTATTAGCATATAGTTGACGAATATTTTCTTATAATTGTTTTAAGGTCCTTTGCACTTGGAATCACTTTTCCTTTCTCATTTCTAATTTGGAGACTGTTTTCCTTATTATGTTAATGATTTATTCAATAATAATATATTCAAAAAATATCAAAAGTTTAACATATATGTATTCTTGTGGCTTTTGGGAATTCTGTGGGATTTATTGTCTAGTGTAGGAGATAGACATTATCAGGTAAGCATAAATAATACCATTTCATTTAGTGATAAGGATTAACAAGAACATCTAAACAGTGTCAGAGGATAAAGTATGATGAGTAAGGGGACCTTTTTGTGGTAAAGAGAGCATCTATGAAGAAGTGTCTTATTCTGTTGCATTTCTGTCTATTCCACAGCAGTTCTTGCTTGATATTTAATGGTATATGATTTGGCACAAAGAGGATTACAACAATTTGAATGCTTATTATGGATTATGGACTTCATTATTATCATGTCGTTTTTATGTAACTTTAATGCCCCCTTTAAAAACATTTGAATTCAGCTGGTTCTGTGATATTAATGCAGTAATCCTGCTTTGTTTACTTACATCTGCAATTCTCTCGTGTTCTCAACCTTCCTCTCTCTCTCACCCTTTGAGTTTCCTTGCTTAGAAAGTTCTCATTGTTGCAACATATGGCACTTTTTACCCCAATTGAGTGTACCGCATTTCCATCTGTTGTTGTAACAGATGAACTGGCTTTCGCTCTCATCCTCTCGTGCTCTGGTCTGTGTTTGTTTTAATGGTTATTTGCACTTACTGTATTTTGCTAAATGCGCTATGTTTTCTTTGGTTTTTCTTTCTTCCCCTGGTAATTTGGAAGCACACAATCTCCTTTTCCTTCCATGTGAGGTGGCCGTGAGGCCCGTAAGGAAACAGTTCCTTGGGGCTGCAGCATGTGTGCGAGGGGCAGCTGGGAGCTTGCAGCTGTGAGACCCTTTCTGAGGGTTCCACCCCCACAGGCTGGTCAGAGGGCAGGTGGGTGACCTGAGAACTAGACTTCTGCGCTTTCTGACCAGTGACCCCAGCCAGGAGCACACCTCATCTCTGTCCGGCCAGCCTCCACCAGTCCGGCCACAGCTTGGTGGGTCTGCTCAGGGAGCAAAGGAGTTTCCATCTGACCCCACTTTGAAATGTCCAGAGCACTAGCGTCCGTGCTAACGAAGTCTCTGGGGAGAGAGATGCTTCGGACGGAGGTGACAGCGACACCGCTGGAAGCACCTGAAACCACAACCCCGGCGGTGGCTGGTGAGGCTGCGATGGCAACCCCGGACCATTCCAGGTGCTTCGCGCCTCCTGGCATCCGCCCCTTTCCCTGGGTCCATCCCACACTGGCTCCATCTGTGCCGCACAGCCAGGGAGAGGCTGGGAAGACGGGCACTGCCTATGCAACCGCTGACCGATGCACAGACACAGGATTTCCAAGGCAGGAGGACAGCCCTGGGCTCACTGTCCCTAATCACACAGACCTTGGCAGGGGGATGGGCCCCCTGTGCGGAGGCTGGGGTCAGGTGATGTTATGAAGCTCATGGGAGGGTTCAGGCTGAGCATCTCCCCAAGGCGGGAGGGAAACTGGGGCCCCCAGGGGAGCCTGCAGGGCGTTGGGGCTGGTGGGGGTGAGCAGAGGACCTGGAGCTAGAGAGGCAGGGGGTGCAGACCTCAGCCCTTTCTGCGCTGCCCAGCACCCTGGATAAGGAACCTGAGGGGCTCTGGAAGCTGGCTGAGGAACTGAGGGAGGAAGTGCCTATGCAATGCAGGTTAATGTGGTAGTGGGGCTGGGGGGTGGGGGGAGTGTTTGAAAAGAAGAGCTCAGAGGCAGAGACATGACTTAGAGCAGCTCAGGAGAGAAGCAATGGCTGCTAAGGAGGAAGGAGGCTTGCCTTCGCAGTGGTGCCAGTTGGGGATGTTCTCCCCACTGTGAGCTGTTCCCTGCATGTGTGAGAGCAGAGAAGGAGGCTCCAGGGCCTGCAGGGGCTGCTTTCTTGGAACTGCCTTTGCCAGGGGCTGCTGTGGGCCGAGGGGGGGTGCCAGAGACGGCCTCCAGGAAGACACCCTGCTGAGGAAAACTGGCAGACTAAAGAATGAATGAATGAACAAAGGAGAGAACAGAAGGAAGGAAGGAAAGAAGGAAAGAATGAAGGGTAGGACAAAGAGAGGGATGGAAAAAAGGAGGAAGGAAGGCAGGGAGGGGAGGGAGGAAAGAGGAAGAAAGGATAGCTGACATTGATGGGCTGTTTTCTATGGGCCAGGAGCACCCATTTTAGCATTTTACACATGTCATTTTATTTACTCCTCACAATAACCCCATTTTAAAGATGATGAAAAGGAGGCAGAGTGAGGGTGAGCCATCCTGGCTGTGGGATTCACCTCTCCAAGCTCCACTGCCTTATAAATGGATAAATGAATCAAGGGAGGAGGGGGGGAAGTAAGATGTGTTAACTAGAGGCACATATATTGGGTGGGTCATGGTCACTCAGTGGCAGAGTTCTCACCAGCCATGCCGGGTTTGATTCCTGGTGCCTGCCCATGTAAAAAAAAAAAAGGCACATAGATTAATCCATTAATTGTCATTTGAATTCCTCTTTAGGTTAATCAGTGTTGTTGGAGGTTAGGAGAGTGGCTACTAGGGGGCTACTCTGGCTCCAGTCGAGCGGCTCCAAGCGACGGACACTGGGGCTGTGCACAATCTCATATCTGAAAGCCTGGATAATTTAATGGGAGGCCTCACTGTCAGGCATGACGTCGTTGGATGATTAAGATAATGGCTGATGCAATGGGTTGGACAATAGAATGTGTCACTGAATTAATGGGTAACTGTGTGCCTGAAATGTGAGTGTAATTTTAAACCCAGGGACAGATCTATTGCCATGGATGATGGAATCTCTTAGGGCTCTCCAGGCTTCGTGGGGTTAGAGCTACTTGAATGCTACAGCAAGACAGGCAGTTGCTTCGGTTCTCTGAGACAATGGCCAAGAAACGGCCTTCCAGCTGGTTCCAGGCAAAGGAGGGAATGGAGGTTCATCCATGCACACCAGTTCTTGGATGCTGAAACCTTGGCTCCAGCCTTGGGTTCAAAGAAAAGACATTTGTGTAAGCCTTTGTCTTTCTGCCCTGGGTTAGCATAAGTTTAGTTCAAACTCTGGGTTTCTTAGAGCCCTGGCAGAATTATGCTGTTCTTGGAGATTCACTCTGTTTCTTTTTTCATGATTTCCAAGTCAACAATCTCAGCACACACCAAAGACAGAGTGTGTGGGGAAGAGAGCAAAACGCAGATCTGCGCCTACCAAGTAAACAGGTAAAAAGACACAACCTTGGCATTACATAATCAACACAATTCAGCATGTGCCATGCAAGAGAGAAGGTTTTCTGTCCCTGTGGAGGAATTCCTCTGAGCAAGCGAGAGCTTCTTTTTCTATCTGGGTTTAATAAAGACAATTCACTGCATCCAGTGTGATCTTTAGATTTTCTATGGCTTTTTCTCCAAGATCTTTCACCTACTTTTTAAATGCAGCTGAGTGTGAATTTAGGGCTGGGCCATAAGAAGTGTTGAAAAATTGGCAAATTTGGGTTCTATATTCTAAAAAAACATCTGTATCTCATCATTACAAGGAGGGCCTCTGAAATTCTTCTTTAGTCCTAAAAAAATTCCATGAGCAGAGGAGAGCACGAGGCCACACTCATCCACAGACACGGCCCACCAGGTGGGTGGATGCTGGTCTCCTTGTTAATTTAAGACCATTGGCCAGATGGTAATTAAGTCTGAGTGCATCTACACACAGAGGAGGGAGTCTTTAATTTGTCACTAAGGCCTATAAGTCATCAATGAAAAATTTGAGTGAGTGTACTTGACACTAGAAAAAAGGAGGAGACATATATTTCTGACATCTCAAAATATGGATGATGGTTATAGTGAAGCAATAGAGAGCATCAAGAAAAGATTTATACTCATGAGGGGAGGACACATTTTCATGGTGCATATAATACAACAACTAAAAATGAGAACCTGATGGGATGAAACAATAGAATTTTCCTTTATAGAGTCCTTCATGATTTAAAATTGTATGTCTATATGCATGGGTACCAACTCAATTGTTTTATCTAAAAAAGATCGCTAGTTCCCTGAGTGAAGGGCATCTTTTTTTTGCCACTTCTTTCCCAGGCTTTAAAAACTGTAGCTTCACAATTCATATAGGAATTTGTTTATTTAACCAATAGCCCTAAGTTCCTACCAAGATTGGGCACTGTTCTGAAGAAGAGCCCAGTGAATAGAACGGGTAAAAACTCTTGTCCTCTTAAAGCTTTCACTTGAAAGATATGAGAAAGACAAAGGAAGGAGGGAAGGAAGGAAGGAAGGAAGGAAGGAAAGAAGGAAAGAAGAAAGGGAAAGGGAATAAACTAAGGCTGGGAGGAAGGTTAGGGCTTATGTGTTTTGGGGGCAGAGGGCTGCTGGGGAACTTGAGATGGGTGGTCCAGGAAAGGCACGGAGAAGATGCCATTTGTGCAAGTTATTAAGGATGTATAGATTTATGAGGGAAAAGCATTGTAGCCAAAGGAAATGGCAAGTGCAGAGAGCCTGGGCTGGGACCTGCCCAGGAGAGACCAGTGTGCTGGAGCAGATGGACCAGAGGGTGAAGTCGTAGGAGATGAGACCAGGGAGGAAAGGGGACCTGACTGTGAAGTGTCTTGTAGACCATTTGACACTGTCATCTTTCATTCTGAGCAAAACAGGGAACCATGAGGCTTGGGGTTTAAACTGAGGAATAACATGATCTGACTAAGTTTTGATGGGATCACTCTGGCTGATAGGCTGAAAACACATTAAAAGGTGGCACGTGTGGAAGCAGAAATATTAAGAGGTCATTACGATGGTGCAGGTGAGAGAAGATGGTGCCCTGGACCCAAAGATAATAGTAGAGGTGGTGTGATGTGGTAGGATTCTGGATATATTTTTGTCAAATTAATAGGCTTTCTGAGGAGTCAAATGCGGCATGAGAGAAAGAGGAGTCAAGGGTGGCTCTGAGGGTTTTGGTGCATCTGGAAAACAGAATTACCATTTACAGAAATGGGAAGGTGGTGGGAGAAGGTGGTTATGGTGGTGGGTGGGTTACAGTGTGCTAAGCTTTAAACTCACTGGATATTGCCAAACTCCTCTCCAAAATGGTTGTCCAAATTACAGTATTAGGAGGACATGAATATTCCCATTTCTCTACTTTCTCTTCAAGGAATGCTGAACAAATGGGTGAAGGGGATATTTTGTAGGTGTCTAAGGTTGTGTTTCCCATGATTATCCATGAGGCTGGACCTTTGGGATTTCTTCTTTGAGCTGCTTCTTTGAATCCTTTGCCTATATTTTCTATTGCATTGTCTTTTTCTTATTTATGAGAGTTCTTTATGTACCCTGAATATTGTCTATTATTGCTGTGTATATTGCAAATATCTTTTCTCAGTCTTTGGATTGGTTTAAATGTTAGTTATATTATCCTTAATCATTGAGGTTTCTGAATTCAATGCAATGAAATTTATTTATTTTTCATTATGCTTATGTTTTTTTTTTTGCATCCAGTGTAAAAAATTCTTACCTTCCCTAATGTAATAAAGATATTTGCATCTATTTTCTGCCAGAAGTTTTCAATGTTGTTTTAAACATTTGACTTTAATTAACTTACTTAGCAAACTGTTCCAGACCCTGCTCTAAGCACTTTATGTAAATTACATCATCTAATCTTCATGAAAACCCTGTGATTTGTATGCTGTCATCATTCCCATTTTACAGGTGAAGGAAATTGAGGAATGGGGAGGTTAAGTAACTTGCTAAGAACCCAATTCTAGTAAGGGTGGGACTGTTCATCCTTCTGAAATTGATATAGTGTGGAATAATTTTGTCTCTTTCCATATGAATAGCAGTTGTCATAGCACTGTTTATGAAATAGTCCATTTTCCCCCACTGATTTGTAATATTTCAAATTCTCCAAAACACATGGGTATTTCTTGGCTCTCTATGTTGTTAAATTGGCTTGTTGGTCCCTTAGTCAATTCTATAGTGTCTTAAACATTAGATCTTTTTTTTGGTAAATTTTGATATCTGGGGTGTTCTAGTTTGCTAGCTGCTGGAATGCAACACACCAGAGACGGATTGGCTTTTAATAAAAGGGGATTTATTTTGTTAGTTCTTCAGAGGAAAGGCAGCTAACTTTCCACTGAGGTTCTTTCTTACGTGGAAGGCACAGGATGATCTCTGCTGGTCTTATCTCCAGGCCCCTGGGTTCCAACAACTTTCCC
>PVIY010056361.1:0-13343 GCA_004026745.1 Myrmecophaga tridactyla | reverse complement strand
ACACACAGGGCAGGGGCTATGTAGCACAGATTCTCCCATGAGCACCGCCAGGTGTAGGAGCAGGGTGCTTGTGCTGGGGGGGTGCTTGTGCTGGGGCAAGTGTGCACATTTGTGGGGCAGGAGGTTGGGGTAAAGGGGTTAAGAAGTCAGTGTAGGAATGCATGGGCACCTGGCAATGGGTAGAATGTGGCTGTGTGTCTGGTGGGGGGAGGGGCTCATGTGCACATGCGCAGAGCTCAAGGGCAGCAGGCCAGAGTTGTGCCTGTGTGGGTGGGGGACAAGTGTGACCCAGCTGCACAGTTCAACACTTGCCTAGAGCTGGGTATGACTGGGAGCTGCACACATGTATGGATCTAGGAGGGCCGTAAACTGATGTACACTTGTGCAGAGCTCAGAAGGGGTGAGGTGGAGGTGGTGTGCAACTGTATGGGCTGGGGGTGGGTGTAGCCTGAGTATGAAGGTGAGCAGTGCCTGCAGACTTTATGCAGTGGTGACTGCCTGCATGGGGAGGGCGGAGGTGGGTATCAGGAGGGGTGGGGTGGGGCTACATCAGGGAGAAGTGGGTTGGGTTGGGGCAGGTGTGTGTGTGTGTGCTTGGGGTGGGGGTCCGGGGTGGGTATGCAAGGGAAGGGGGATGATGGAGCCGGGGCACTTGGAGTGCAAGGAGGAGGGCTGGTGATGGGTTCAGGTGCATGGGGTGTGAGATGAGTCGGTCGTAGGTCTACAGTGGTGAAGGTAATGAGTTCAAGGAATGAGACTTGGTTTACTTCCTAGTCCCTGTTTTCCATCCATGCACTCCTGAGGGCTCTGGGCTTCCATTTGGAATGGGGCACATTATGCTGTTTGCACCAGCTATGACATTCTCCGGTTCTCTACATCTCGATTATTCAGCTTTTGCAACCAGGGCCTCCTTCTGTAGTGTTGAAGACCCTCCTAGGTCACTTATACCTTGGAATCAGCATCTCAGTAGTCTTCCCATCCCTTCTCTAGGTGTTCCTTGGAGCAGGGGTGAAATTGATTTATTCTATTGTGCCATCTTCCCGGAACTCCTGGAATAGGCAAGATTGTTCAGAGTTGATGTTAATTCTACTTCAAACATTTGGTAGAATTCTGAAATGAAACCATCTGGACGTGGAGTTATCTTTTTCAGGAGTTTTTAAAGTGTGAATTTAATTTCCATAGTAGCTATGGGGCTATACAAATTATCTGTTTCATTTTGCATGAGTTGTGGTAGTTTATATGTTTCTAGAGTATAATGGTCTGATTCTATTTTTGAGTTTGACTGCAGATAGCTTTCAAGACTCACTCCTCCCTCATCTTCTTCTGCCCCACATCTGGGAAAGCTGACAAGAAAACCCAGGAGCTTTCTTCTTTGGCACCAGCAGGAAGCTCAATGGCAAGTCCCTGCTTGTGCTGGAAATCTCACCCCATTCTCACCCTCTAACCACCATAAGAGCCTCAAGCTAGACTCCTTTTCTTGCTCTCTCAAGCTATTTTTAGATCAACTTGGAAAACTTGCTTTAATTTCCCCAGAAAGCCTCACTGTATGGGTAATAAATAGCCTTTTCATACCCTCTTGGAGTGTGTCTGATGTCATCAGTCTCAACATTCACACCAAATTTTATACTGATGCTCCATTCTATCAACAGAGAGTTTCATTCATTCATCTCAGTTATCAATTTTATTTGTGAAGAGTTGTTTGTAGTATTTACTTGTTTTTTTTTGATGTCTGCAGCATCTGTATTGTTATCCCTTATTTCATACCTGCTATTGGTAATTTGTGTCTTTTCCCTTTGTTGGTATAAGTAGACAGTTGCCCATTTTACTAATCTTTAAAAAAAATGAGCTTTTTGTTTCATGTATTTGCTTTGTTGTTTTTCTGTTTGCATTTTTATTGATTTCTACTCTTATCTTTATTATTTCCTTCCTTCTTTTTGCTTTGTGTTAATTTTATTTTTCTTGCTTTAATTTCTTAAGGTGGAGCTCAGATTATTGCTTTGAAACATTTCCTCTTTTCTAATGTAAATATTTAGTGCTGTAAAACTCCCTCTCAGGACTGCTTTAGTTGTGTCTCACATATTTTGATATGTTAAATTTTAATTTTCATTCAGTTCTGTGTATTTTTTTTATTTCCCTTGAGACCTGCTCTTTGACCCAGGGTTTACTTAGAAATATGTTGTTTAATTTCCAAGTGTTTAGAGATTTTCCTATTATCTTTTTGTTATTGATCACTAGTTTAACTCTCTTGTGGTCTGAGATCATATTCCATATGATTTTAATTCTTTATATTTGTTGAAATTTGTTTTGTGGCCCAGATTATGCTTTATTTTAGTATTTGTATCATGGAAAATTGAAAAGACTATGTATTCTGCTGAATTTCTGTGTATTTTTTCAATCAATTGTTGAGAGAGGGACACTGAAGTGTTCAGTTATAATTAAGGATTTGTCTATTTCTCCTTGTAGATTATCAGTTTTTCCTTCACATTTTTAGCAGCTCTGTTGTTTGGTGCATATGTAGTTAAGATTGCTATGTCTTCTTGGTACATAGACCCTTTGGTCATTATGTAGTGTTCTTAGTCCTTTCTAATCTTCCTTGTTATGAAATCTACTTTATTCTATGTTAATAAATTCACTTGCATTATTTTGATTACTGTTTACATGATATTCCTTTTTACAATATTTTACTTTAAACCTATCTATATCATTCATTATATTTTGAAGTAAGTTTCTTACAGATGGTAACATTGGTCATTTTTTATTAACTGTGTTGATCCCTGTCTTTTTATTGCTGTATTTACATTGTTTACATTTAATGCAGTACTTAAGCCCTAACCTTCAAGTGTACCATTTTATTTTTTGCTTTATATTTGCTTTCTCTATTTTTAACTTCTCAGTTTTTTTCCTGCCCTCCTGTGGGCTATTTGAGCAATTTTTTATAGCTCCATTTTGGTTTATCTATAGTGTTTTAAAGAATATCTTTTCTAGTGGTTAATCTAGTTTTTGCATTATATATAACTTATTACAGTCTATTGGTGTTGACATTTTACCACATTGAGTGAAAAGTAGAAAACTTCCCTACATTTATATCCCTTTACACTCTTCATTTATAATGATAATTGTCTTAAATATTTTCTCTATATACAGTGAGAACTCCATCAGACAGTGTTATAATTTCTGCTCCAGCCACAAGTATAATACAGAAAACTCAATAAGAAAAGTAAAATATATTTTATTTACCCATATTTTCACTTTTTGTTATTTCCTACATAATGTTCCAAGATTCCTTCTTTTATCATTTGCTTTCTTCTTAGAAAACTTCCTTTTGCCATTGTGCTAGGATAGATCTGCTTATGACAAGGTCTCTGAGTTTTCCTTCCTTTAAGAATATCTTGATTTCCCCTGTATTCATGAAGGAAATTACTGCTGTATATAGAATTCTTTTCTTTAAGTACTTGAAAAATGTTGTGGTACTTCATCTGTCTCAATTGTTCCTGATAAGAAATCCACTGTCATTCAAATTGCTCTTCCTCTATAGGTAATATAATGCCATTTCTTTCTCACTTCTTTCAAGATTTTTTCTTTGTTGTTACTTTTGACTATGATGTTTCTAGACATGAATTTTGGGGGGGTTATCCTATTTGGAGTTTACTTGTTTTGAATATTTTGCCAAGTATGAGAAGTTTTCAACCATTTTAAATCCTTTTTCCATCCCATTCTCTTTATTCTCTCCTTCTGGGACTCTGATGACATATATGTTGGATCTTTTGTTATAGGTCACATATTCCTGAGGCTCTGTTTATTTTTTTCAGGCTATTTATTCTGTTGTTCAGATAGAATGCTTCAGTTTGCTAAAGCTGCTGGAATGCAATATACCAGAAATGGGTTGATTTTTACAACGGGGATTTATTAGGTTACAAATTTACAATTCTAAGGCCATGAAAATGTCAAAATTAAGGCAACCAGAAAAAGATACCCTGATTTTGAATAAAAGCTACCAGCATCTGGAACACCCCTATCAGTTGGGAAGGAACAAGACTGGTGTCTACTGGTCCTTGCTCCTGGGTCATTGCTTTCATCTTCTGATTCCAGTGGCTTTCTCTCTAAGCATCTTACTTAGTTTCTCTGGGATAAACCCTGGGTTTCATCTCTTAGCTTAGCATCTCCAAACACCTGTGTCTTTTGGTTTAATCTCTTTGACCCTTGTGTTGGCCCTGGTTCTCTCTCATAAAGGGCTCCATGAAAGGATTAAGACCCACCTTGAATGAGTGGGGTCACATCTCCATGGAAACAACTTAATCAAACAGCCCACCATCAATTTGGTGGGTCATATCTCTATGGATAAATGATTACTTCAGAGAAGAATCAGGGTGAAATGAATAGAGAAGACACCCTAAGACTTTAATGGAGAAAAATATTAACTTGCAAGAAAGGAGTTGTGAATCAGAATGAAATGAGCTTTCTCAGAAGCAATACTTATAGCTAAAAGTCATTGGACAATAATTCAAAATTTTCAACCTACACTCTGAACTCACCCAAACTATAAATTAAATATTAAGGCAAAATAAAGATTGAAACATTTGATGACTCAAAGAATTTAGTACGCAGTGATCCATTACTTTCTGAGAAAATCATGACCCGTAATCCTCAAAGATGCACCACTACCATGGGACCAACAAAACCCTCTTAATTTTACTCTTTCTCCTCATCCTTATTTCCACTCCATAGTGAGCAGACAACTATTCTAATGGGATAAAAATAATGCAATGTGTCTATGTATATCTATCAAATTTTAATTTAATCTATATTTCTATCAATCTATCAACACTTATATCTATCATCTTTTTATTTGTATTTATCATCTATTATATCTAGCAATCATGTAAACTTGTAAACTATGTGTTTTAGTTTCCTAAGCTTCTCAAGCAAATACCATGAAATGAATTTATTTTAAAAAATGAGATTTTATTAGCCTATAGCTTGAGGCTAAAAGGAAATACAAATTAAGTCATCATCAAGGTGATGCTTTATCCCCAAAGATGTGGCATTCCGGAGCTGGCTGCTGGCAATCCTCATCTCCTCTGTTATATCCTGGTCTCTCCCTTCTCTTCCAGGTACTCTTGCTTCCTGTGGCTTTTACATTGTCTGTATGAACTCCTTATAAAGGACTCTAGTAATAAGATAATTGAGGAGGTTCACCCCTTAACTGAAGTAATCTCATCAAAAGGTCCTACTTACAATGGTTTCACACCCACAGGAGTAGGGTTAAATTTAAGAACATGTTTTTCTGGAGTACATACAGATTTAACCCACCACAGCCCACCCTCTGAACTCCAAAAAGACATGTTCTGTCTATGTGCAAAATGCATTCATGCCAACACAATATCCTCAAAGCCTTAAGTTATTCCAGAAACAATGCTTAGTACAAGTACCATCAAAAGAGGTTATGGGTGTGGTCTGTCCTGGAGCACAATGCCCTTCTGTCTGTGTATTTGTGAAATCTAGAAAACAAACTATCTGTGTCCAGTATACAATGAAGGGACAGATATAGGATAAATATGTCCATCCGCATAGGGAGAGATTGGAAGGAAAACAATGGTTACATGTCCCAAACAATTCCAAAACTCAGCAGCACTACTCCATTAGATTTCCAGGTGTAAGAGTCACCTATGGGCAGATGTTTAGTCTTCCAGACCTGATAAAGCAGCAGCCACACCTCTTCCAAGTACTTGTGCAACAGCCATGCTCTCCCACAACACTGCAGTGAAGGCACCACCCTCTCCAGGCACTGGATGGTGGTCAGGCCTTCCACAATCCCTGGGGTATGGGCTCCACCCTCTCTGAGCACTGGGGTGGCAGCACTCTTCCTGAACAATGGGGTGAAAGGCCTGCCCTCTCCAAAATCCAAGGCAGACCTAACTTTTCCACACATATGGGGAGACCCACTCTCTTGACCCCAGAAGATGTCTTCAATTCAGACCTCAGCTTCCATGGTACTGCTCTTGAAGTGATTTTTCCTGCAACTTGTCCCTTCTCTGTCCATTTTAGTTCAGGATGGCAGTCGTTCTTTCATACAAATTATGCAAAAAACTTGGCTTCATGTGTACCTCATGGGTTGGGGGGATGGAATTTGCCCATCAGATTCCCCCAGGGATGAACAACGAAGTTGCCCTTCCCTTCCTGCTTCCACAAACAATGCTGCTTTAACTGTTCTTATCAATATCCCTATGGGCCTTTGTGGTTGAATTATGCATCCCTCCCCCACAAAAAAAAAAAAACCAACAGAACAAGTTCTTAATCTTAATGGGTGTGTGTGAACCCATTGTGAATAGAACATATTGAAGATGTTATTTTTAGTCAAGGTGTGGCCAACCATTTTAATTTTCCACCTGCTAAAACAAACCCCATACAATGGGTTGACTTAAATGATGGGAATTTATTGGCTCATGGTTTCAAGGATAGGAGAAGACCAAAATTGAGGCATGATAAGGTGAAACTTTCTCTGAAAGACTGAGGCATTCTGGAGCTGGCTGTGGGCCATTTTTGGGTCCTCAGCTTTTCTGTCACCTGTCAGCATCCTCTCCTTTCATTTGTGTTCTACTGACTCCAGCTTCTGCTCTTCCACATGGCTTTCCCTTCTATTAATGAATTCATTCTGCTCATGAGGGACTCCAGTAGTCCAGATTAAGATCTATCTTGTTTGAGTTGGCCACACCTTAACTAAAATAACGTTTTCAGAAGGTCCTATTTACAATGTGGTCACACCCACAGGAATGGATTACAATTGAGAAGATGCTTTTCTTGGGTACATAATTCAATTTATCACCATCCTGTTATTGGAAGCTTTGTAAAGAGAAAGCCATGGGGAGAAATGAGAAGCAGGAAATCAAAGGAACCCAGAAAAGAAAGGAGAGGACATCACCACATGATGAAAAGCTAAGAAGCCCCTGGACTGCTGGACAGTCAGAATGCTACCAACCCCTGGAGGAAACAAGCTTTTAGCCCCTGAAACTGAGAGACAATAAATTCTTGTTTAAATCACCCCATGGTGTGATATTTGTGATTGTTACCTAGCAAAACTAAAACAACCTGTGGGATGTATGCATAGGGGTGGTATTTCTGGGTCATAATGATGAACATACTTAATTTCACAAGTAATGCCAGTTGATTTTCTACAATGGTGTAACAAGTTCAACACTCCCTCCAGCATTGCATGAGGTTCCTATTTGCTGACTTTATTGCCAACTTTTGGAATAAACCAACTTGCTAATATTTCCCAAAACAATGATTATAAAATGGTAGGGCATAATTTAATTTACATTAATCTGCATACCAGTGAGTTTTGTCATCTTATTCCTCATCTTTGAATTGCCTGTTTACATGTTTGTCCATTTTTCTGTTGGGTATCTTTGTTTTCTTTTGCAGGATATCTTCTACATTCTGGATGTTAATTCCTTCTGGATTTAGATATTGCTAATAGCTTCTCCCCCACTCTGTCATTTATCTGTGAACTTTGCTTCTGAATCTTTCACTAAACAGAATTTCTTAATATTGATGCATCAAAACTATTCTATTTTGCCTTATGGTTCATGGATTTCCCCCCTAGTCTTATTGAAGAAGATTTATGGTTCATAGATTTCCCCCCTAGTCTTATTTAAGAAGATTTTCCTCACCTCAAAGTCACAAAATATTTTCTTACATTTTCTCTATTAGCTTTATAGGTTTTGCTTTTCAGTTAGGTCTTCAATCCATTTGGAACTCAGCATTGGATACAATATAATATAAGGATCCAGATTCACTTTTCTTGCAAAATAAGCCAGTTTTCCCAAAACTGTTCACTTAAACAATATGTTCTTTTTCCATTGCTTTGCAGTGTTGCCTTGATCTGAGCTCTGTATTGCATTTCACAGGCCTGTTTGTCTATTCCTTTGCCAGTATCATATTGCTGTTCTTACTAGGTTGCTGTAGCAAGCTTATCTTCTTTTCTATTTGTTCTCTGTTTCAATCTATTTTATGAATTTTTCTCTTTCAAAACTGACTTAGCTGTATGTGGACCTTGATTTTTCTAGGTACATTTTAGAATGAGTTTATTGAAATGCAAACAAACCTTGAATTTTCATTGGGACTCATTGAAATTTCTAGATTATTTTTGGATGAACTGACATTGTCATAATATTTATTTACTACATTCATGACATGGTCTACCTTTCCATTTATTAAATATTTTATTTTCTTTGTGGATTTTGAAAATTATTTCCAAAAGATCATATGCTTTCTTGGTTAGGTTAATTCCTACATCCTTTATATACATTATTGTTTATTTGTAAAGAGTAATATTGGTGACTTTTGTAAGTTAATATTATTCCTAACAACCTTTATAAACTCTCCTAATAGTTTCAATAATTTCCAGGTTGTTCTTTTGCATTTTATATGTAAATTGTCACATCCCTTTTAAATGACAGTTTCATCTTTTTAAAAATTCCATTTGGATATGAATTTTAATTTCTTTCTAATGTCTTATAACATTGGCTAACACTCTCAGTACTATGCTGAAAAATAGCACTAATATATATAGGCAAAATTTTCCTTTTTATTAGAGGGAAATTTACCTAAAATCTTCAAATTAATTACATATTTTTGCTTTTTTTAAGGTTGTCTTTATAGAGTTAAGGGAACATACTGTATTTTTATTTTTTCTGAGAGCTGTTTTAAAAATTTATAAACGGGTGTTGGGGAAGTACACCAAGGAAGAGAAATGCATAGAATATGGGAGATATGGATTCTAATACAGGGAGAAATTGAAGGGGAGACCCAAGATGATGACATGGAAGTCCTAGAACAACCTAACAGATGGGGGCAAGCATCAGCGGGACTAACAGTGAACATCAATGGGACCACTGCAGGTCTGGCTTGATGCTGTCTCTGTGGCATTACATTAGTTGTGTATCCTCTGCCTGGCCTCACTTCTTTCCTGTCGATTTGCAGAGACTCATTTCCCATTGACATTAGTAGCTTCCCAAATCCTTCCAATAAATTTCTTTAAGATAGCCAGGAGCATTTTTTATTGCTTACTACCAAAACCTTGCATGAAGACCTGGAAACCCTCTTGTCTGACTGAGTTTTCCTGCAAGGGGAAACTGTACTATTCATACCCCAGTCCTTGCATACTATACTATCTGAATTTCCTTTAATTAGACTCAGATCTCCACATGTCCAAGTGATCAATTGCGAAGTCACTGGAGTAGAAAGCAAAAAAAAAAAAAAAAAAAACTGATTTACATAGGCAAAAGTTTTCAGAATATGTATGGGAATGGTTTTAATAAAGCAAGACTATATAATATCTTCACAATACATTCTGTGCTCTACTTCCTCACCCTCCCCAAAAAAGACCTATGGCCACTTTACAAAATAACTCTGCATTTGAAAATACTCAGACACATTGAATGCTGGTTCTGAGATAAGACAAATCCCTGTGGATCAGCTAGACTACTGTGATCCATTGGTCAGTGTTGTGGGTGTGCAGAGGGCTTATTAAAATGATAAATGGATTAGGGACCTGTCATGGTCAGCTTCATGTGTCAACTTGGCCAGTGGTGATACCTGTTTGTCTGGTTGGGCAAGTGCTGGCCTGTGTATTGCAATGAGGACATTTCAAATAATTAGATTATGATCATGCCAGCTGCATCCACAGCTGATTCCATTTGTAATCAGCCAAGGGGATTGTCTTGTGTGATGAGTGATGCTCAAGCTAATCATTGGAAGCCTTTTAAGGAGGATTCAGAAGAGACAAGCTCTTTTCCTGCTTTGCTGGCAAGCCTCTCCTGTGGAGTTCGTCCAGACCCTCCATCAGAATCGTTGACTTCACAGCCTGCCCTGTGGACTTTGGACTCTGTGTTCCCGTGGTCATGTGAGACACTTTTATAAATTTTATAGTTGCAAATGTCCCCAGGTGATCAATGGAGTTTTAGCTCAGGTCCATCTCACAGTGGGTCCAGTGGACCCCTGGACTCATTCTGTGGTTATTTCCCCAATTCCAGAATATATAATTCGTATAGACATACTGAGCAACTGGCAGAATCTCCACATTGGTTCTCTAACTCATGCAGTGAGGGTTATTATGCTGAGAAAGGCCAAGTGGAAGCCACTAGAACTGCCCCTACTGAGCAAAATAGAAAATCAGAAGCAATGCTGGATGCCTGGAGGGATTGCAGAGATTACTGCCACTCTTAAGGACTTGAAGGATGCAGGGGTGATGATTCCCACCACATCCCCATTCAACTCTCCTACTTGGCTTGTGCAGAAAACAGATGGGTCTTGGAGGATGGCAGTGGATTATCATAAGCTCAACCAGGTGGTAACTCCAATTGCAGCTGCTGTTCCAGATGTGGTATCATTGCTTGAGCAAATCAATACATCCCCTTGTACCTGGTATGCAGCTATTGATCTGGCAAATGCTTTTTTCTCAATAGCTATTAGTAAGGACCACCAGAAACAGTTTGCTTTCAGCTGGCAAGGTCAGCAATATACTTTCACTGTCCTACCTCCAGCCCTATGTCATAATCTTGTCCACAGGGAACTTGATCGTTTCTCCCTCCCACAAGACATCACCCTGGCCCATTATATTGATGATATCATGCTGATTGGATCTAATGAGCAAAAAGTAGCAACTACTCTAGACTTACTGGTAAAGCATTTGCGTGTCACAGGATGGGTGATAAATCCTACAAAAATACAGGGGCCTTCCACATCAGTGAAATTTCTAGGTGCCCAGTGGTGTGGAGCATGTCAAGATATCCCTTCTAAGGTGAAGGAGAACTTGCTGCATCTGGCCCCTCCTATGACCAGAAAAGAGGCACAACACCTAGTTTGTCTCTTTGGATTTTGGTGATAACATATTCCTCATTTGGGTATGCTACTCTGGCCCATTTATTGAGTGACCAGAAAAGCTGCTAATTTTGAGTGGGGACCTGAATAACAGGAGGCTTTGTGACAGGTCCAGGCTGCTGTACAAGCTAGTGGAAAAGCCTTACCATCTACTGCAGATAACTACTCTCCTTTTGAGAAACAGCTTTTGGCCTGCTACTGGGCGTTAGTAGAGATTGAACGCTTAACCATGGGCCACCAATTTACCATGAGACCTGAGTTGCCTATCATGAGCTGGATGTTGTCTGACCCCCCCAAGCCATAAAGTTGTGCGTGCATAGCAGCACTCTATTGTAAAATGGAAATTGTATATACGAGATAGAGCCAGAGCAGGTCCTGAAGGCACAAGTAAGTTACATGAAGAAGTGACTGAAAAGCCCATGGTCTCCACTCCTGCCACGTTACCTTCTGTTTTCCAGACCAGAGCTATGGCCTCTTGGGGAGTTCCCTACAATGAATTGACTGAGGAAGAGAAGACTCAGGCCTGGTTTACAGATGGCTCAGCATAATATGCAGGTACCACCCGAAAGTGGACAGCTGCAGCACTACAACCCCTTTCTGGGGTGTTCTGGAAGGACAGTGGTGAGGGGAAATCCTCCCAGTGGGCAGAATTTAGAACAGTGCACCTGGTTGTTCATTTTGCATGGAAAGAAAACTGGCCAGAGGTGCATTTGTATACTGACTCATGGGCTGTTGCCAATGGTTTGGCTGGATGGTCAGTGACTTGGAAAGACCATAATTGGGAAATTGGTGACAAAGAGGTCTGGGGAATAAGTATGTGGATAGTCCTTTCTGAGAGGGCTAAAAACATGAACATATTTGTGTCCCATGTGAATACACACCAGAGGGTGACTTCAGCAGAGGAAAGTTTTAATTATCAAGTGGATAAGATGACCCATTCTGTGGATACCAGTCAGCCTCTTTCCCCAGCAACTCCTGTCATTGCCCAATGGGCTCATGAATGAAGTGGTCATGGTGGTAGGGATGGAGGTTATGCATGGGCTCAGCAACATGGACTTCCACTCACCAAGGCTGACTTGGCTACAGCCACTGTTTAGTGCCCAATCTGCCAGCAGCAGAGACCTACACTCAGCCTCTGATATGGCACCATTCCTCAAGGTGACCAGCCAGCTACATGGTGGCAGGTTGATTATATCAGACCACTCCCTTCCTGGAAAGGACAGCAATTGTTCTAAATGAAATACACACATATTCTGAATATGGGTTTGCTTTCCCTGCATGCAATGCTTCTGCCAAAACTACCATCCATGGGCTTACAGAATGCCCTATCCATCGTCATGGTATTCCACATAGCATTGCTTCTGATCTACGAACACACTTCACAGCAAATGATGTGTGGGAATGGGCACATGTTCATGGAATTCTCTGGTCTTACCATGTTCCCTATCATCCAGAAGCAGCTGGATTGATAGAATGGTGGAATGGCCTTTTGAAAACTCAATCACCATGCCAACTAGGTGGCAATATCTTGAAAGGCTGGGGTAATGTTCTCCAGGAAGCTTTATATGCTCTGAATCAGCATCCACTATATGGTGCTGTTTCTCCCATAGTTAGGATCCATGGGTCCAGGAACCAAGGGGTGGAAATGGGAGTGGCACCACTTACTATTACCCCTACTGGTCCACTAGGAAAATTTCTGCATCCTGTCCCTGCAACCCTGAGTCTGTTGGTCTACAGGTTTTAGTTCTAAAAGGGGAGTGCTTCCACCAGGAAAAACAACAATGATTCCATTGAACTGGAATCTAAGACCACCACCTGGTCACTTTGAGCAACTCATGCCCCTGGATCAACAAGCCAGGAAGGGATTGTATTATCGTCTCAGGTGATTGACCCTGACTATCAGGGGGAAATAGAACTGCAACTATACAATGGAAGTGAAGAAGAGTTTTCTTGGAATATAGGAGATCCCTTAGGGCATCTTTTAGTACTACCATGCCCTGTGATTAAAATCAATGGAAAACTGCAACAACCCACTCCAGGAAGGACTACCAATGGCTCTGAAACTTCAGGAATGAAGGTTTGGGTCACCCTACCTGGCAAAGAACCATGGCCAGCTGAAGTGCTTGCTGAGGGTAAAGGGAACATGGAATGGGTAGTGGAAGAAGGTAGTGATAAATATGAACTACGACCACGTGATCAGTTACAGAAACGAGGACTGTGATGCTGTTTTGTTCCTGTTATACTATTTAAGTTGTAAGATATGAAGTTTAAGAATGAATATTACCCAAGGACTTGCACCCTATTCTGGAGAGAGTTACTGTGTTTCCAGTTATATGCCGGGCAGTTGAGTATTGCTAGGTGAAAGAAAAAAATGTGTGTTTTAATGTTTTTTATTTAGAAATTAGGTATGGTTTAAGATGCTATATATATCTGCCAAATCGACAAGGGGTGGACTCTCATGG